>QEQW01000524.1:0-19475 GCA_004016085.1 Claviceps quebecensis
GCCCCCCCCCCCCCCCCCCTGGTTGAGAACGCACACACATTATTGGCCTGGGGCTGACTGTTTCCCACGCAAGAAGCATCAAAGTTCCTTATCTGGATCAAAGCGACAAATGGCCTCCGTTGCCCCAGATTTGATGTACAGGATGTAGAAAGGCCGTGAGTCGCGTGGCTGATGATTCGCGGAGCCAAAAACAAAGAACTACAACGTACTCCGTAGGTAGGTATTTACCTACTTCCGGCCCCCGGGCATCAGAGCCGGTGGCCCACTGCGCGGCGCGTCGGGACCAAGCCGGCAAAAGCGGGGTCCTGCGCAATCGCGGTGAACGGGAGGGGGCGACGTAATCGCCGTTGCAGGTCTGCTTCTGTGCATCTATGTACTACTGTATCTTATCTCGTCGACTTGGCTCTTGCAGCAACACCACGAACCGTCTCGTGCTGAAAGCCGCTTCATATCCTATTCGCAATGGTACGCGCCTCTACCTATCCACCGCCACCGCGGGCTCCTTCGCTCTGGAACTCGCCACCTTGACCCAGTCCATACTAACCTCCAACCTTCGAACCCCCAACTCAGGCCTCCGAATCGAGGCTGTATAGCTTCTCTGGCGAGACAAAGGAACAGCTTCGCAAGTTCCGCCTCACCACATCGAGGGCCAAAGATCCCCAGGCTGTCATCTGTGCGTCCCTGAACTACCTGCATATGCCCACTCCCCACATCTCTCTCTAGGTATCTTGCTTGTGTCACGTGTGTGTGTGTGTGTGTGTGCGCCGCGCCGCCGTTTCTGCTGCTCCGTTCGATGGCCAGTACCCTCATCTCCCCACTAACACCCGTGCCCTCCCTAGACATGATTGACAAGGACACGCATGAGATCAGACAGGCTCTTGATGACTATGACGAGGCGCGTGTATACAAATCTCTAGAGGAAGTGGCCGAGGATTTGCCAGATCATACTCCGCGATTTGTCCTGCTAAGTTATCCCCTCACCACTGTATGTGCAGAACATCTTTTCTCTATTTCTCTCCTGCCTATCTGTCTTGTCGTCTTCTTTGCTACTCTCTGTACAAAGAACCCCTTCTTGAGACCTTTTTATTTACCTTGTAAACAAGAAAGAAACTGACCTGGACCGGGGATGGATATCAAGTCGGATGGCCGATTGTCGGTGCCGTATGTGCTGTTGTATTATCTGCCCATTACGTGTAATGCGGAGGTGAGGATGCTGTATGCGGGGGCTAAGGAGCTGATGCGGAGTACGAGTGAGGCTGGAAGCGTGATTGATGTGGAATCGGTGGAGGATTTGGATGAAATTCCTGATAAGCTGGCTAAGTAATGAGCTGCGAGTATAAAAGGAATGGCTTTCAAGCTAACTTGGCTAAATAATGGGATCTAAACATTGAAAGAAATGGTATCCTGTACGAGTTGGCGAAATAACGAGAGCTAAGCACGAAAGAAGAATGTTGGGAAAACGAAGCACATGCAAAAAGTCGAAAATGTATCGCTGTAGTGCGACTATATGAGTTAAATCGGCTCCTTCTCGCGTAGGAGTACTATGCACAGTATTTCTCAGGGTATACATCATCGTCTATTCCTCAGGCAACGCCTGCCCAGCATCCAACCCAAGCTCTTTCGCCACATTCCGAACCACATCCTTCAACGCCCGACAAGCTGGGCTGTCCGGGAAAGAATCAAAGTAACTCTCCCCATAATCACACGACATCCGTATCCTCGGATCCAGAGGCACCGCACCCAGGAACGGGATCCCCATCTCCTCCGCCAAGCCTCTCCCACCCCCGGTCGTAGCCCTGAAGATCTGGCTCTCGCCTCGACAACTCGGACACACAAACCCACTCATATTCTCCGCCAGCCCGATGACTCTGATGCCAGCCTTGCGGCAAAAGTCAATCTCCTTGCGCACGTCTAACAGAGCCACCTCCTGCGGCGTTGTTACCACCACCGCGCCGTCAATCCCACTCTCTTTGAGGAACGAATTCACGCTGAGATGCTCGTCACTCGTCCCCGGCGGAGTGTCCACCAGCAGGAAATCCAGATCCCCCCACTCCACATCCTTGAGAAACTTCTTGATGAGTCCATTCTTCTTGGGTCCTCGCCAAATCACCGCGTCGTCCCGGTTCGGCAGCATAAACTGTATGCTCATGACACCTAGATTGTCCATGACCCAGACAGGGGACCAGCCCGAGCCACTGACATGGATCGTTTCCTCCTCCACGCCCATCATCTTGGGGATGCTCGGCCCGCAGATATCCGTGTCCATGATGCCGACATTATTGTCGGGATTCGTGGCAAACGCATGCGCCAGCAGCGTCGTGAATGTGCTTTTGCCTACGCCGCCTTTGCCACTGAGCACCAGGATCTTGTGCTTCACGTTGGCTAGACGTGCCGAGATGAGTGGGATATCCGGGTCGGGGCCCTTGGGTGCGGACGCGCAAATGGACTGGTTGGGGCAGCCGGCGCAGGAGTCTGCTTGGCCGGCCTGTTGCGATTCCGGGCCCGGACAGTGCTCTGGCTCAGGGGCCACGAGTTGCGGCTTTTGTTTCAGCGGATTGGCCAAGACGTCGGATACCGGCTCTGGCTCTTCGAGTGACGGAGCCATTTGCGTAAGAAGATCGTACTGTGATGCCGCTGCTGTTGCTGCTGGTGGTGAAGAGGAAGAGAAAACAGAGGTGAGGTTGCTTCAAGCTTGCTTAGAATAAGTGGACGGCGAGTGGGTGTTGATGTTGTGAGTCGTGACGTCGGACTCGGCTTAATAATGCGTCGCTCGAGGTCTTTTAAGCAGCCAACATGTCACGAGTCAGAAGAAAGACAAAAATTCAACGTTGTGCTTCCATCCAAAAATTCAGGAAGATCGCAATCGGAATTGATTTTACTCTCTGATGACATTGTGAAGAGTTGACGCTCCCAACTGCTCTGACTGAAATTTTACAGGGTAGGTGTACCATGTATGTCTTTGGTCGCAAAGATGTTCACCATCTGTTAGCCTGTTGACCGACCTGCGGGGAAGAAAGAGGGTGAAATAAAATGAAATGGAGGCAAAAGGAAAGGGATAATATTCATCTACCCCGTCAACATTAACAAAAATACAAACGAACGGCGTTGAGAGAGCAAAAAGGAAGGGAAGAAAAAGAAAGGTTCCAGGGGGAGTCGAACCCTCGCTGGCGGAATCAGAATCCGCAGTCATAACCGTTAGACCATGGAACCAGTTGAAGTGGTGAACCACTTCCCATGGGCGGATGCTAATCATCGCGTAATTAAAATATATGAAGAATATAAAGAAAGTTTTAGGTCTATCTGCATAAAAGTCATAATTTGCATCGGAGCAGTCCGGGTCTCCGGGACTCCGGAATCCCAGTGGCGTGTCACCCCACCTAAATTTTCTCAGGAACGCAGTCTGCAGAAAGAGACGGGGTTCATGTCAATGGAGGGGCCATCGTCTTGTCGCCTCGTTCCATGCACCATACCATACGGAATACACCGCCGAAACTCGCACAGAAAATTGTCTTGAAAATGCCAGACGCCACAATCCAGAGCCTAAGAGAGAGCCTCTGCTCCGAATCAACACCTCTTCCTGTTCGATTTCGAGCACTATTTTCGCTGAAGCACGTTGCGACAACTGGAGACTCCGCGACGGCTGTGGCTGCCATTGAGGCCATTGCGGCTGCGTTCGCATCGCCCTCGGCGCTTTTGAAGCATGAATTGGCATACTGCCTTGGACAAACGAAAAATGAAGCTGCTGTCAAGCCTTTGAGAAATGTGCTCTCGGATTTGGCGGAAGACCCCATGTGCCGTCATGAGGCTGCCGAGGCTCTCGGCGCGCTGGGCGATACCGAATCACTGGATTTATTAAAGCACTTCCGTGACCGCGAGGGAGAGGAAGTTGTTGTCACAGAGACTTGCGAGATCGCGATTGCTCGAATAGAATGGGAGAATTCACAGGAGCGTCAAAGAGAAAAGCTACAGCAGAGGTCAGTCCATTATGCGTTTTGCGCCTGCCCTTGGTCTACTGTATGATTAACACCATTTTAGTGATTTTGCTTCCATCGACCCTGCGCCCCCGCTGCCCGAGTCCGAAAAAACCGTCGAAGATCTCGGAAAGACCCTCATGGACACCACCCAACCTTTGTTTATGCGATATCGTGCCATGTTCGCATTGCGCGATCTTGCCTCACCACCCAGCCGCCCTACCGCCGTCCCAGCTGTCTTGGCTCTGGCCAAGGGCCTCGCCGACTCTTCTGCCTTGTTCCGCCACGAAATTGCCTTTGTATTTGGCCAGCTATCGCACCCTGCTTCCATACCAGCTCTCACTGAAGCTCTTAGCAACGTTGAAGAGGCTAGTATGGTCCGTCACGAGGCTGCTGAAGCACTGGGTAGTCTCGGCGAAGAAGAGGGCGTAGAGGAGATTCTGAAGAAGTTCCTTAACGACAAGGAGAAGGTCGTTCGAGAAAGTGTAATCGTGGCTCTGGATATGGCGGAACATGAGCAAAGTGGCAACGCCGAATACGCCTTGATACCAGAAGCTGCTAGTGCTGCTGCCTAAGACAAATAAAAAGAAAAGAAACAAATCCCATTCTATATAGTATAGAGAAATTTGAGCCGACAACGCTCCCAAAACTTTTCAATTGTTATCTTGCCATCTGTCAAAAGGGAACACCATTAGCAAATCTGCTGAAGCAGATTATTCGGGTGTTGGGAAAAGGTTCAGAGCCGACTCACGAATTGCCACACTCGCAACTGTATATGACTGTTGAGCCTTCATCGGCACCGCGAAGTTGTACGTTTGTGTATGTGACTTTTCCTTTAACACATTTCGGACATCGTTCCTCCGCAGTACTTCTAGTTTGCAATTTGTGCGTTTCCACGCGTTGTACGGTTGACTGTAGTTTCTGCCGGAGATCGGAAGGGAAATCAGAGGGCTTCGACTTTGTCAAGATAACTTTCGACCCAGTGTCTATCGAAAGGCGCAAACCCTATTAGCGATCGTCGGGAAGACTAGTAGAAGATGAGCCTTTGTACATGTCGCAAACCTTTATTCCAGGCTCCGCAGCATTCACAGTTCAGCGAATTCTTTTCTGTGCCTTTGGTGGCGGGAAGCAGATTGCCGCAATCTGTGCAAAAGACGAGAGACCCAATCGAAGCCATTTTTTCTTGAACCGTCAACAATTTGTACTTTCGGCCGCGCGTTGGTTGCTTTCGAGCTGGATAAGGATCATCAGTCTGTCAAGGCGGCAGATCAGAATTCTGGTTTGCGCCTGCGACCGCCCGTCAACTGAAGACTCGAACGCCGAGCTTATCGGAAGAGCGGATAAAACAATTTGGCAGGGGCTTTCGGTGAGAACGGCTCTGATTGGCTAGACGCGTCCCATCCGGACCCACGGTATCGACCGTGAAAGCCGTCAGGTCAAACACACCGTGACCTGCACTCAGGCATCGTCAAGTCATCCCCATGTTGCCCCCAAGGCACATGCAAAGCTTCATTTCGCATCCTCAAAACTCAAAAGTGCCTCATAGCTCTCGCTTCCACCGCGCATTACTCGCCTAACCGACCGGAGATAGCTTTTCGGATCTTTTCTTGGGTTGACGACGTACCCAGCTGCTGCACTACTGCCAGCGTCGTATTCATCCTGCCTATCGTCTATCACCATTGCGCCTTCCCCATGCGACGAAACCGGACGGCACCTGCCCTCGACCATGCCTTGCTGCTTCCTCTACTATAAAAATACACAAAAATATGGCAGGAATGGCTCCATACAACACAAACGGACCCAAGAATGGGGCTGACGAGGGCGCAAGTTCCGGGGCACCGAGCAACCAAGTCTTTCGGCCATTTACTCTGCAGGAGTCATTGCCCTTTTCGCCACAAACCTCTATAGCTCCGTTCTTGCCTGGTTAGACTATCTTTCCAATTCGGTCTTCTCTGAAAAGCTTCAAGTTTGGTTTGACTGACGGTGCTTTGACAGACATCATCCCCGACCCCTGTGTCGGGTCTGGTTCGCCATCTCTGGGCATTGGCGATTTGTACTCAACTCAAGAGTTTGACAAAGTGAATCAAGAGGCATCATTTACGGCAAATTCTCCCAAGAATCTAAAACAAACTGTTGATCATGTATTACATGATTTGAAACCGTCGATGAGGACTCAATAGTTGGTGCAACTCCGTGGCTTGTTTTCTATGTTTAGGCGTCAAATAGTAGCATTGACAACGCGCCAGCAAGTTTCCATCTATGCCTCAAGGGCAAACGCCAAATAAATTACCGAGTCACAGCAAAAGCATCTCCGAGAACCTTTCGCCGCTTGCGAAAGCGGTTTACGAGAGGGTGGGTAGTTACTTCAAGGCGACGAAGCCAAGTCTTCATGGCACGAAAATCATCAACGGTGACTCAGAGCGATTATACAAAACTGGCGGGGACCTGACACCGACGAGCCCACCCAGGCAACAACCTTCAGACTTAAGCAGTAACGAAGCTGCGCTTGCGAGAATAGAAGTTGCTATACCGTTGAAGCCTATCAATCATCATTCGGCCTACAACGAAGTCTCAGAGCTCGACCAGTCCGATCGTCAAGCTACGATTACACCATCGGATCAATTGGCAGTCGAGGCTCGGCAATACAGCCAGGCCCAATCAGCTATCCAAGCCCCCGTCGTTGTAAAAAATCCAGAGTGTCCAATCGAACTTCCTGCTGCTGGCATCAAAGCTGAGGAACACGTCGAGTACGTTGCTGCTCCGGATGCACCAGGAAACATTTCAGTCAGGAGGAAGGAGTCGTCCACGTTTGACGAAAACCAAGGTGTCATTGGAACGAGTCTCGATCAACGTCAACGTGGCGAGGCGGCAGTTGACGCTCTAGAAGGCCTGATGCGTTCCGTTTTTTCTGTCGTGGGCAGCGCCCTCGCTATGGAACCAGGGCTGGACCACATCATAACAATAACGAACAACCAGGAAGCTGCAATGACAGCTGCGACGCAGCAGAAAATGCACACTGCACTTCAGAAGGTTATTAGCCTTAAAAGTTTCGATCGCGTTCCACTGGAAAGTCTTCTTCGAGTGATGAAGCTCAGCGAAGCTAGCTTGAAACAAGCGGATGGTCTCGATATCCGTGTGGACGAGAGCTGGGATGAATCGGCTGTTCAAGTCTGGCTTCAGCAACTGAATGAGGTGGATACTGCCTTGAAATCTGCACGGACTTGCCTTAGGATACTCTCTGGCTGCCGCGAAGACAAACAGCTTTATTCAGAAAGCATTATCACCAACAGTGTCAACATATTCAAAGCGGTCACCGAGGATGTTGTGATGCCTTTGGTAGAGCTTCGAAACTCGGGTACGTCTAGTAGCCTATTTAAGCTCATGCAGAAGCAAAAGAAGTCGATCGCCTCCATTTTTGTTTGCTGTCAGAAACTATCGGCGCTTTTGGCCGAGCTCATCACCAAAATCGAATTGTCCGAGTCTGTCATCAACACACTTGAATTCACTGCTTCAAGGCTGATATTCGTTGAAAATGCATACTTTGAAAAGGATTCAGCCATAGGCATTCAGAAGTTTGACGGTATTCGTTCCGTTGCAATGGATATATTGTGTCAGATTTTCCTGATCAAGCCTGAACAGCGACAGGGCATCATTGATGATATTCTGACTTCGTTGGAAAAGTTGCCGGTCGGGAAAATAAGCTCCAGGCAATTCAAGCTGGCTGATGGAGGAAGTATACAGCCGGTTTCAGCTCTCATCATGCGTCTTATTCAAGCTAGCTCTGGTCGAGTTGGGAGCGGGGATACTATCAGTAAAGACTTCGGCGCCAGACCAGGGGAGAGCGAAGAAGGCAAGCAACACCCGCCTCGAGCTCAAGCAAAAGCCACCATCTCGAACGAGGACCACGGCGCACAACAACCAGCTGTGGCAATCCAAGAACTGGAAGCCATCGCAGCTCCACTGAACGATATCGCCATGCGCAATGCTTCCTACGTCATCAATTTCATTGTGAAGCGCGCCATAGGCTCCACGAAATCTGGCGACACTCCATACCGAAATCTTCTGGATTTGTTTGTAGATGACTTTACGACTTGTCTCGATATACCGGATTGGCCTTCGGCCGAGCTGTTGTTACGGTTGCTGATGGCGATGATGGTGCAGCTGTTTGAAGCGCCAAAGACTGCCGCCCCTGCGAAAAACATGGCTTTAGAGCTGCTTGGAACCATGAGCGCCGCGATTTCCCGTCTTCGTTCTCACATCAAAAAAATTGCAAGCACATTTGTAGGCAGCGATGCTGATGGATATGCTCAATACCTCTCTGATCTCGCAGCACACTGTCTGGAGCAGAGATGCCCAATGGAGAAGGTTGTCGCCTGGTCAGGGCCATATCGAGGTGCTCTCGAGTTTTTACAAGAGAAAAGCTTAGATGATCCTCATATTTCCAGTTCCGTGACCTTTTTGGTTCTAGATTGGGCCACCAGAGTGCATACAACCTATGACACCAACACGCAAGAGGATGACCATCAGCGGACAAAGGAGCTCGGGCGCTCAGCATATCGTTTGCGCAAGATGATGGAAGATCGAAATTGGCTTGCGAGCGAATACGCGTTCAAATCCATTCCCGCAAATGTGGCCAAATTTGCCTTTTCCATTATATTGCTACGATCCTCATTCTGCGAATCATTTGGCAAAATCGTCAACATCCTTCTGGGATCCATGGCCAGTGACCAAGCTACAGTACGCAGTAAAAGCTTGAGGAGTGTCAACCAGGTTCTCGAGACTGATCCATCAATTCTAGATGGCGACTCCAGTGTCATCCAGCTCATTCTAGATTGTTGCAGCGACTCGTCTACTCAAGTCAGAGATTCTGCGCTTGGGTTATTAGGAAGCTGCATAAGTATGCGACCTGTGCTGGAAGCATCGCTGACGGCTAGGATCATAGATCGGTTTCAGGATGCCGGTGTTGGTGTACGAAAACGAGCAATGAAATTGGCCCGCGACATCTACCTGCGCAACCAAAATAAGAGCCTGCGTAGTGCCATCGCTAATGGCCTCCTGCGTCGAATACAAGATCCGGATGAAAGCGTACGTGATCTTGCTCGACAGATAATCGAGGAGGTTTGGTTTGCGCCGTTCTACGCCAACGAGAACACGGCAAGCTTCGAGACGTCGCTCTCGGAACATGTAGCACTGATCGTACATACAGTCAAGGGTGGTACTGTGACAGAGATACTGGACAAAGTGTTCCAGGCGATTCTGAAACCCCAGAACAAGCCCGCCGAGGAGCAGGGCTCGTTCGGTGTCTGCTCGCGACTAGTGGGTATCATGTTTGGGTTGATTGATAATGTGGAATCAGAGGACGGCAGCGTACCCTCGGGCCGTGATGCCCTGCAAGTCCTCACAATCTTTGCCAAAGCTGACCCTAAGCTGTTCAGTCTGGAGCAGGTAAGACTGCTGAAGTCCCAACTAGCCAGCTTCACCGGACAAGAAGAGTTGGCAGCGTTCAGAGCGGTGACCGTGATATACAAGCGGGTGCTACCACAGCTCCCGACCGTCCACAAGGAGTTTCTTGCTGAGGTCAGACTGCAACTGCTGAAAGGCATTGGGAAAATTTCGTCCCGTGGAGCACTGGATGACTTGATTGCGTGTGCAAATACGGTGTGCAAACTACTACAAGATTTTGCACCGTTGGGCAACCTTGTTGCATCGAGCTTGTTGGCCGTCCAACGACTCTCCAAGGTGCCGCTGGATGCCAAACGACTCAATTTTCTTGCGGCATATTCTATCATTGTTGGCAGCGTCGGCAAACATTGCGATTTGGACAAACAAATCCAGATCTTCAAAGAAAAATTCCCAAGCTGGAAGGGCGATTCAGTACCTAAGCTGGTTGTTGATCTTTTGTCCCCGTTCGCTTCGCCTGAACAGCCGTTAGAAGCCCGAAAGGCATCTATTGAGGCTATAGGGCTTGTGTGCCAGTCCTGGCCCCGCAACTATGTACTGGCCAAGGTATATACTTCGTTTCAACAAGTCTTTCAAGAAAAAAATCCCATCCTGGAGACCTTGATCTTGCGGTCTTTCAAGGAGTTTTTGATCACAGAGGAGAAGCGATCCGAAGCAGCTGCCGGGGAAGGGTCTACAAAGGAGAATAAGAAGGAGCTCACTGTCATGGGAGGCACAAACTTTGATGATGTCGCCAGTGCCACTACCCAACGCTTTCTCAAGGATATCACTCGGATTGCAGTCTCAAGCCAAGATGAACATGCGTTTCTGGCGATGGAAGTGCTTGGCAGTATTAATCGCCAAGGATTGACCCATCCAAAGGAAACGGGCGTAACTCTGATCACGCTTGAGACGTCTGCCAATCGGAAAATTGCTGAGCTCGCATATCTGGAACATCGATCTCTTCACGAAAAGCACGAGACCGTGTTGGAAAGGGAGTACGTCAAGGCAGTGCAGTCTGCCTTCAACTATCAGCGCGATATCGTCAAAGATTCACATGGTGCTACGGTGGACCCATTCCAGTCCAAGCTTCAACTGCTAATGGAGGTCTTGAAGATCAGCAAGATGACGAATCGGCAGCGGTTCCTGGAAAAGCTTGTTGGTCAGGTAGATTTCGATTTGGCCAAGCTGGATGCGACCCAAGACTTGCCACCCCATGTCGACTATGCGCGCTTCATTACCGAAAACTTGGCGTTTTTCGAATATCAGACAGTTGGAGAGCTGCAGACGACAGTCAACAAGATTGAGAAGATTGTAAGTGGTACGGGTGCCACGGTGGCTCAAGCGATTGAGTCGGAGGTGTTTGATGTCCGCATGGACATCGACCAGCTAGAACCAGCAGCGCCGGCACCGGTACTGGCATCATCACGGGAAGTACAGGCGGTGGGACCAATCAATGGAGCATCTGTCGAAGCAAAAGTCGAGGGTCCGGCTTCGACTGGTGCAGGCCCCGTCCTGTCGGTGGAACCACGACGATTGCGTCAGCTGACTGCCGGATCTATTATCCTCCTATCACTCTGGGAGGTGCGAACACATTTGCGTCGACTTTTCGGCATGGGAACGAGCCGGCATGACAGCCGTGCCAAGGCTCTAGCAAAGGACCTGAACAAGACGCCTTCGAAGGTGCAGGGTGTGCACGGCGAGAGGGTCTGGGACGAGATTGCGTCACACATGAATGGATTGGCAAACCAGATAATCATGGCGCAAAAGTGCAAGGCATTTGTGGAGCTGATGAACGTGGACAAGGAATTCAAAGTAGCGGACGAAGACGAGGACCTGGACATGGAAGGACCGAGCACGCCGAGCGACATTGAAGACGACGAGGAGAGTGGTGACAGAGGCCTCAAGAGAAAAGGGGCTGGAACTCCGGCAGGAAGAAGGAAGAGGGCACGGTCAAGCTCGCAGCAGCCACGAAAACGAGGTCGACCGAGAAAAAACGTAAATGGCGACGATGGGAATTTACATGGCTGATCGGACTTTCGAGAGGAAGGATACGAGGCAAGCCAAAAATAAGGGAGACAACTGTTGTACATGTGACGATACACCAGGAGCCGATGATATTCATGACATGGGAGAGTCGCTACTTGAGGCGATGTTGCAGACGAGAAGGCAACGGGTGAAGGAAGACATCTGTATGGATGCAGAATTCTGTTGTCACCGGCGTCGTTGATGAGAGGCGTGATGGCGTGGGGCGTTTTGGGCAGATATGACGTCGTCTGTGCTTTGCTTGCTTGCTTGCTCTTCCAAATTCCCCTTGTACATACAAAGCTACATACTATTATCCCGTTCCGCCATACTCCGTAGAAGCAACGGGACTAATCGTACACGACTGAATACAGGCAATACGTACAAGCTTGCATACGGAGTACTATATACATACATAGCGGAGAGTGAGGAAGTGAGCGGTATGCCTTGATGGGCGTGCCGACGTCAATCGAGGGAAAGATGGACGTGATTCGTGAAGGCTAAATTAGCGGCCGAGGTGCATGCAGACGGGTCTTGCGGGGTTACTCTGTGGCTACGGGTGGCTGAGGGTGGCTGAGCTTTGCCTGTGCAAGGCTGTGTGTGCCTTGGCCAAAGGCGCCCAGACGGAGTGCGCAAAACCACCACAAAAACTGGTCGTCCCAAAATGGACGAGGCTCCACCTTTTATTTTGGAGGTAGAGGTATCTGTATGTACCTCAATTGATTCTCGAAATCTCCATGTCACACGCGCAGTGCCAACCACCTCTGCGGATCTAGTTTTCTGGCGTGCAGACGTACTCTCTTATTATTGATTAACATAACAAGGCAATTGGATGCATGTTATTACTCTTCTGCAACAGTATGCGTGCCTTGAAGGGGCAATCTGATTTGTGTGTAGAAATTGTGTATTTGCCTTCTTTTTTCGACCATTCGCGGTAGGGCCCAGCCTGGCGGCATAGAAATATCCTGTTTTTCATGGTTCGAGTGCCGGGAATGGAAGAATGGCCCTTTCGCGCAGACGAAGCCCTCAAGGCGTTGATGGTCTTCAAGTGCTGATAGGGCTTCTTCACCCGATGCGTATTCCCCCCTCAATCGAGGCTATCGGCTGTAGATAGTTCGTCATTGTTGTTTTACGTGTGAGTCCTGGGACTGAACGCGCGGCGCAGGAAAATTTGCAACAGCACGTCTGTCTGATCGTAGGTGAAACAGCAAAGAGTATGTCAACGCGTACTTATCAGGAGACGCGGTTGTGGAAGGAAGGGAAGAAGAGCAAAGGCGCTGAGACCACGCGGTGCGCATTGGAGTAACCGACCACGTGATGTGTCTTACAATCGCCATTCTCAACATCATGGGCGCAAGCCTACAAGTCGAGTATACAAAATCGATCGGGCAGAAGGTCGTGAGTGCGAACTTGCGAAGCTGAATGCACACGCGAGAAGCAGTTTGGAAATCCGTCAGACTTGATGAATTGGGAGAAGAGGTACATATCTATGCATACATAGGTACAATTGTACGGTGACGCCGTTGGCGAAGGGGCAAAGCTCGGCCAATCAGAAGCTGAGCTATCGGGGGTTCAAGGAGATTCAACGAGAGCCAATCATTTCGCCAAACTTTTTATGGCTGCCTCACAAAGATTTGAGAGCCTTCGAGATGTACCTACTCCGTAGAATTGCCTCCGCGTCGCTTCGCCAAATATTGCACGTCAGGTACGTATGTATGTATGTACGTACATGAATTGTGGACGTGGCGCCAATGAAATGCAAAAGTCAATCAAGCAGAGTATCGATTGAAGTATGTACCTCTACATTCAAAACGAAAAGTGGAGCCTCGTCCTTTTGGGAGGACCATCTTTTTGCGGTGGTTTTTAAAAAGCTTTGCTGTGGTTTTGCGCACTCGCCCAGACGGGGGCCAGCCAGCCATCACTAATCAGCCAACGGGATGGATCATGGATGCCCATCTTAAGACCAGCTGAGACATTTTCCACGTTGAGAACCGCATGTTTCGTACCGGGGACGAGACACGCCTTGTTTGCGTTGCCGCCTTGGGGACAGTTCAGGCGCGTTGGGATTGGCCAGCTGGCGCCTGGCGGCAGTGCCTGTGCGACCCGGCAGTGCGACCAAGTGGCGACGCGTGGCGAATTGGGGCTCCTCACGGCCCCACCCGCGCACCCTGGGTCCTGGGCTGCCCCTTTGCATGCGATGTGCATCATTGATGATTGATAGGCCCGGTACTCATGGAGTACAAATGTACATGCAATCCTCAGGAACGCACTCTGCCGGTTTTCCTCTTTGCATGTGGCCCATATCCAAATGCAACCGCCACAAAGTGCACTCATCACCAACAAGTCGCCAGGAAGAGACATCCGCCTACA
The DNA here is from genome assembly GCA_004016085.1 of Claviceps quebecensis. Lineage (NCBI taxonomy): Eukaryota > Fungi > Ascomycota > Sordariomycetes > Hypocreales > Clavicipitaceae > Claviceps > Claviceps quebecensis. The sequence goes on from QEQW01000524.1 coordinate 13,806, forward strand.
TTGCGTGTTTGTCTGTCTCTCCCTCTCCCTCTCCCTCTCCCTCTCCCTCTCCCTCTCTCTCTCCCCCTCTCTCTCTATCTACTCTGCCGGCGAACGGCGATCGCTGTTCAGATGACTTCGTGTGAGTCCTGCTTATCTTATGTTTCTCTGTCTGCCGCGTCGTCGTCATCACTAGCCAAGCACAAATGCGGCATGCAACCCCCTTTGTCTTGCTTTTTGGTCCTGTCTTTCCCCGTTCCCCATCCCCATGCTACCCTTTTCCCTTGCCTCCACATATCATCAGGGCGTGGCGACTCGTTACCATGATACTAGATGGCATTGTCGCATTCGTCGTGCGCCAGTTGACGCTTGTGTCGTTGAAAAAAGACGCAAAATCGCAACAACGCGCGGCGGCATGGAGGCAAAGCAGGCCAAAAAAAAAGGCAACGATGCAACCTGGCAGCATGCAAATTGCAAACGCTCTGGCACAAGACCCCGACTGTCGCCTTCGCTCAATTCACGCTTCACGTACCCATCCGGCCATGTCCAGCATAGCCCCCCCTTGACTTGGGTGCCAATACGGGTGCCAATACTGTACCTATGCTACATGACCGAGCCGAGCCATCCAGCCGTCGCCCACAATTTTTGCCCATGGCATGGGAACATCGGACTCGGCTCGTCGCAGCATTCTCAATCCCCCGCTCCATCGAACACAAATACACTCCGCTGAGCTGAACGAAACAACAAGAGTCGCAGTGGCGTGCAAATGAGGGCTCCTAGGGTTGAAGAGCACGTTAGCAACTGTGCCTGCCGCTGTCTTGCCCCTTCACCTCATCTCCTATTTCCTCATCAGCCAGCGTGTTCCTCTTCATCAGACGCTCTTCATGCCATATTGCCCTCTTATCATCTTGTACTGCCGCATGGCATCTTTGAGACGTGCATGAGCTAACAGCGGGTGCGATTATCTTCGTCATGGTAACATTAGTCAATCATTTCAAGAATAAGCGCGCGGCGCATAACATTCACCGAAACCAAGCAGACCAGTGGAATCCGTTCCGTCACGTATCTTGGGGCAGCGAAAGGCGCCGAGATACATGGACCGCAAGCCAGTTGGAAGCCCAGGATGGCAGCATCGTGAACGGGAATGGCGGCAGACTCGCCCACGCAGCCACCGAACCGACACCACGAAGTAATGCCGTATCTAGCAACTCCCCGAACGTTGACACCGCGGACATTCCAGGGGTACACGCCGAAAAGGGCGTTGACGGCAGTGAACCCTCCCTAAACCCCGCGTCTCTCCATCCCTCGTCGGCGGATGGTGGCCCGGCAGCAGGACTCAGGAACCGGAAAACGGAGGACGAGGCAGCCATAAAGACGGATAGCTCGCCCCTCAACCCCGAAGCCACGCCAGCTGATGACAACAACAATGGCAAGAAGAAGGAACCAAAGGAGGGCATCATTCGGCATGTTCATCCCAAGGAGCCCTTTACCGTCGCGAACCAGCTACAACGTACCTTTTTGAATTCCTGGATCAACATCCTCATCATCGCTGCGCCTGCCGGTATTGCCATGAAATACTCCCACGTCAATGGAATCGCGGTTTTCATCGTCAACTTCATCGCCATCATCCCCTTGGCCGCCATGCTGAGCTACGCCACCGAGGAAGTTGCATTGCGCACGGGCGAGACCCTGGGCGGTCTCATCAACGCTACTTTTGGAAACGCCGTCGAACTCATCGTCGCCATTATTGCTTTGGCCGACGGAAAGGTGGCCATTGTTCAGACATCTCTCATCGGTTCCATTCTCTCCAACTTGCTGCTCGTCATGGGTTTCTGCTTCTTCTTTGGCGGGCTGCGCAGACAAGAACAGCACTTCAACCACACGGTCGCCCAGACAGCTGCCTCGCTGCTTGCCCTCGCCGCTGCATCCGTCATCGTCCCCTCCGTATTCGAAGTCGCAGCCCCTAACGTGGGCCAAGACGACATTGCCAAGATGTCTCGGGGCACGTCTGTGATTCTCCTCATCGTATACAGCGCCTACCTCTTCTTCCAGCTCAAAACCCACCAACAGGTCTTCAACGAAGAAAGCCAAAAGGTCGCGGCTAAGCCCTGGTCACATGCAGGCATCGGCAACGGGGCCGTAAAACAGGGCCTCGCGATGCCCAGCGCGCTCATGGGCTACGCTATGACGGATCAAGACGAAAATCAACGGCTATCCCGAATGCTCATGAACCAGCGCCTGCTCGAGGCCGAGGACGACGAGGAGGGCGAGGATCCCCAACTGCACTTCTTCGTGGCCTTGGCCGCTCTGACCGTCTCGACCGTCATTATTGCATTTTGCGCTGAGTGCATGGTGGATAGCATCGACGAGGTGACCAAGTCGGGCGGCCTCAAAGAAGAATTTGTGGGCTTGATTCTGCTACCCATTGTCGGAAACGCGGCCGAGCACGCAACTGCCGTGACGGTGGCCATCAAAGATAAGATGGATCTCGCGATTGGTGTCGCCGTCGGGTCCAGCATGCAGGTTGCGCTGTTTTTGATTCCACTGATGGTTATTATCGGATGGGGCATGGGGAACGAGAACATGGACTTGAGCTTCGATATGTTCCAGGTTGCTGTCATGTTTGTGGCGGTCTTGCTGACAAATTATCTGATTGGGGATGGGAAAAGTCACTGGTTAGAAGGCTTTTTGTTGATTTGCCTTTATTCAATTATAGCGGTTTGCGCTTTCTGTATGTCTTCCCCCTCCTCCTTTCTATTTCTTTCACATTTCTTTCCCCTCAGGATCAACAAATTATTCCAATGTAAGACGCTAACAGCTTGTGTGTGCAGGGTATCCGGATAGTCAACTTGATAAGGCCAATGGCGGAGCTCGTGGCTAGTTTTGTCAGACATGGTTGACTCCATGTTTGTTGTTGTCTGATTTGTCTACCTATATATCCATGGCATGTGACTCTGGTTGATTAGAGGAGGAAACATGGCCATTCGCGTTTTGCTTTCGTGATTTGGCGGCCGCTGCTGCGGCTGTTACACATTATTGTTGTTGTCGTTGTTGTCTCTCACGAGCTTTGCGGCATATTTGACGTGCCGGTTTTGCCATCTTCTTGCTACATATTTCATCCACCGAGGGGGAGCTTCCTACGTACAGACATGTCTCGTTGTGGGGTGCCTTTAAACTCTTGTTGTGGGGTATTCTGACCTACATACTTCGAGCACTTTTGCATATATTTTTTTAATCCAACGTTTTACCAACGTTCTGGACTATCTAGACAGTGGTGCTGTTCTGGTTGAGCATGTTGCGGACCTCTATGAGAAGAATAGCTGTGATGTGGTTTGTTTGGGAGATTGATTGACATGGTATTAGTTGCTGCCTGCCTTTGCGTTTGCTGCCATTGCTGATATCATACACTACAGTTGACTTGCGACTCGGCACTCTAATGATGAAATGACAATCCAACATCGCGCCTACTAGGCACTCACTCTAAGCAATGAAATAATGATTTGATATCGTGCTATCTTTCCACACGGATAATTCTGATGATGACAAAATTAACATGCTGCCGTCGCTGCCGCTGCCGCTGCTACACATTGCGTTTAAGTACATGTCTTCGCTTCTTGTCATCATAAACATCTGAAACGAATTTCACTCCCACACAGGAGCTATGACTGCGCCGGTTTGTCTCGAGTTCTCCAGGATCATAGATCGACGAGGATCGTCCTCGGTGTCTCATGTGTCGTAGACGGGATTATATACACAGTTGAATTATAGGTACGCAGTTCTTGCAGCGCCTACTATGTGGTCAGGGGACAGCGCATTGTCCTCGCCTTGCCTCTTTGGCCCAAATCTCACCAAGGGGCTATAATACATATACATACATAAATATTATTGGATCTAGACCCCTATATCACTGTATGACTGTGGTACGGGGATCCTGTGGCAACAGGCAGGGTGGCAGAACAGTATTTTCAGCTAACTACAATCTACAGAGCAAGAATCAACAAAGGAGATTCGTGGGTCTAAAGGGGTGGTCCGTGGAAGAGATTTCCACGCTCGACCCACTGGCCACAAACGCACGTGACCTGGCATGTGACCTGAATACACCTATGCCTTCAACAAATATGTATGTAGGTTACCTATAACTAATTATAACATGTATAATAGGTACTAAAAGAGCCACATCGGATACCCTTCTCTCCAAAGAACCGTGCGGTCCTGAAACTTTAGGTAGGCATCGACTTAGCATTTTATCCATGGGAGTGATGAACAGTCTACAGGCTACATATGTACGTAACCTACCCCTCTGCGAAGCCTTCGCAGAAGCAGGCTTCGTCGACTCTTCAGACCGGCTTACTAGCGCACAGGACGATGAACGGTGGCCGTCGTAAAGACCGTGTCTCACACAACTGTGTGGCGATTACTATTGTAATTTGTGATTATTCATGTCACTGCGTGGCGGAAGGGCTGAAACATGAATGATGAATGGCATGGATGGCATGGATGAATTGGAGAGTTGAAGGAATTCCACCAGTTGTTACTGTGTTCGCATTCTGCCGGTCTGCCGGGTCATGACTACGGAGTACCTAACCTACCTAGGTACTACCTCGTACCTAAAACACTGGCGCGAAACGCGATCCTTCTCGTCAAATTCACTGCATAGGTATGCTACAGTCGCAGCCACCGGGCTTCAGCTCATCTGTAGCCCCGGGACGCCGGCTACGGTTTAAGTGTACCTCCTATGCACCCCGTAGGTCTGTATATATGTAACCCCCTCTACCCGTCCTCAGCACCGATTTCTTCGTTTTATTCGAAAAGCTCTCTTAACACTTCATCATTTTCTAAGGCCAGAAGCCCGGAAATAGATCAGCAATCATGTACTCCACCTACTTGCTCTCCATGGCCTTTGCAGGTCTTTCTCTTCTCTCCATGACGGCCGCTGTGCCTCACAATACTCGCATTGATGCTCGTGCGCCGGCTCCCACGCGCGACAGTCGGCCGTAGGACCCTCCCAACAGTACGTTTTTCATCTCTCTTGTGCTCCATTATCCCTTTTTTCACTTCCCGGGCCCCCAGAGAACATGATGCTTCGACGGGAAGAGAAAGATGAGATAGACTACCTCCTGCCTACTATGTGAGGCATCGCTTTAATCGTGTTTCTGACTATATAATGCACAGACAGCGATGATGGGTGGAAGAGCCCCGAGTCCCCCGACTGTCCCTTCTGCTATGTAGTGGATAATGTGGCTGTGGACTCTGTGGACAAGGCACCATGATGGGCTGGTGACGAAGGAGTCGTGCATGTCTAGACAATTGGCAATTATAGTTCCGTACAAACTACATATCTTACACATATATCATATGTCTGTGTGGCTGATTCCCCTGATGACAACGTTCAATATGGCAATACAACCGGCCAAGAAGCGTGCGTGTTGAATCGTCAAGTGTCGTGTTTCGTGTCGGAAGTCATGTTGCCTTTTTCCTGGGCTACAGCTGTTTTCGAGCGCCTTTGCGTCGGCAACATTGAGGTACATACATCTGATAATGGACTTGAGCATATGCAAGGAACACGAAACACACGATGAATGCCAAGCAAAAAGGCGTGCAGAAGGTCATGCATGATGCGGCATAGTCGATTGATATACAGTTAAACCCCGTTAAAACGATCCGCCACAAAACGATATCCTCAGTCTAACG
>QEQW01000525.1:0-19393 GCA_004016085.1 Claviceps quebecensis
ATAATAATGTCACGTTCGCGCCATTACACGGCCGAAATATCACACCCTTCACACATGATGCACTACTACGTTACGGGGCAATTATTGGATAGTTGTTGATGCGAGAAAGCTAGAAATTGTTTCTTGAGAACGGTGTTGTGTTGAGGGAAACGCGAGGGAAAGTGAGGGCAAACGCGATTAAGTGGGGCAGTTTTTGTTCTCGACTTAACCAAATGTTCTCGGCCAAAGTCACCCACTAGGTATAGTGGGTTACTTTTTTCAAACGTTTTACCCACGAGTAGTCGGCTAACGAAGAAGTTCAATAAAAGGAGAGAAGATGTGACATCGGAATGTCTCGTCCTCAAGGCTCACTTTGATTGAACGTAAAAGCTGCTGACAAACGCACGACCAATGCATGTGCATAAGTGGCACTCACACTGTGGGGCATACCACCTAACGGGCGACGTGAGTACTACGGAGTACGGAGTATCCCAGGATTTCTCCAGTTCTAGTTCCTATTTGCTCCTTCATCAATCAACTTCTTCACCTTTGATCCTCACATGCAAACAGGTTATGAGCCCGGACGCCTTTGGACCGAATAAGCTAAGTTTTCTCCCCCATGGTAGCAATTGATTGACGGACGTGAAGGCAATGACTGGACCGCGGATGAGATGTTAATTTCTCCCCCAGGCTCAGACGCGAGTGGCTCGCCCCATGGCATGCACGATGGCCCATGGGCCATCTAGGCGAGGACAATCTCAAGAAGCTACCTAATGTAGTTAACATGTCTTCCGATATCGCCGGTCCACTCCCGATACCTGGACATGGGGGAGTTCGCTACTGGGCAACATTCGTGGATGACTTTACTGGCTGGACACAGATGACACCCTTGAGACAGAAATCAGAGCTATCAGACGCTCTTTTCTCCTGGCTCAATCTCGTTGAACGTCCGGAGCGACGTTGTCATCGCATTCGGCTTCACCAGGCTGGCGAGAATACGTCATCGGGATTCACTGCCTCCTGCCGAAGCTCGGGCATTGATCTGGAGTACACAGCCACTGACCAGCACCAGCAAAACGGCGTCGCAGAAGTTACGAATCGCATCGTTCTTGAAAGAACACATGCAATCCTTGACGCTTCAGGGCTTCCCTCAATAAATCTGATCTCGCGCACATTCGAACGCTCGGCTGCAAGTGCTATGCAAAGAACACTGGCCAGCGAGAGAAATTGAGCGTACCAAAGGCATCTACCTGCCGCCTTCTAGGATATCGGGAAGTCGCATATATCTCCTTCTCAGAGAAGACAATGTGATTATCAAGTCATCAAATGTCATTTTTGATGAACAGCACTGCAATTCTAAGGAGTGCGACCCCGTTGAGCCCTCCACGTCAGCCAAAAGACCTCTTGATGTTGGTCCTTCACACCCTGCTAAAAGGGTGCTCACGCCGACATGTCCAGCCGTCCCTCCCGCGTCTGAGCCTGGGGGAGAAATTGACATCTCATCCGCGGTCCAGACATTGCCTCCACGTCCGTCAATCCCTGCTACTTCGCAGCCTATATCCAGGGGAGAAATCGACGTAGGATCCGCTACACCTTCCTCATCTGAGGTCCTATCACCGCTGTTACGTCCGCCAATCCCTGCTGCCTTGCAGCCTCCGTCCAAGGGAGATATCGACGTTGGACCCGATGATTCCTTCCATGACCTGCCGTCTCAAGACTCTTCCATGCAAAGTTCAGTTTCAGGGTCAAATCCGTATACACCACCCCAAGACAACTCAACCCTCAAGGATCATCCACCTGACCCCGAAAATTCCCGCCTTCCATTTCGATCGACCCGCGGCAAATATCGAGACGATACCGTACAACGCTATGGCTACAACCTCCTTTTCGCGGTCTTGAGCTCTATCATGCTAGTTTCCGACGCCAATATCATCGCACTCAAATCCTTGAAACAAGCACAGAAAGACAAAGCCTCTTGGGATCGATGGTACAACGTCATGAAGATGGAGTACAACTCACTCCAGACAAATAAGACCTGAACGCTAGTACCTAGACCAGGAAACCGAAAAGTTCTGGGCGCCAAGTGGGTGTACAAACTCAAGCGTGGTCCGCCTGGTGCGATTGTACGCTACAAAGCGCGTTGGGTTGTACGTAGTTTCGAGCAAGAAGAGGGCGTGGACTTCCAGGAGACGTTTGCTTCACTGTTCAGTAGTCAAGCCGATGAGTTGCAAAGCGATATTCGCAATTGCCGCTGCATTGGACTTGGAATTACACCAGATGGACGTCAAACCCGCTTTTCTTTTATGGTTTGATCAACGACCTGGTATATGTCGAGCAACCGGAGTGACTTGATGACGGCTCAGGCCGTGTCTGTCTGCTGAATAAGGCGCTGTATGGCCTGAAATAATCGCCGAGGATCTGGTACGAGACTTTATCTGCCTACCTGGCGCCGCTTTGGGTTTTAAGCCACTTACATCCGACCTTGGGGTGTTCTTCAAAGGCAACCTTTATATTGCCATTTGTGCTGATGATCTTCTCATCACTGGCCCTAGTCTTGACGAGATTGCGACGCTCAAGACCGCTCTTTCCCAGCGCTTTGAGATGGAGGTCCTTGGGGAATCTCATTTCTACCTTGGCATGGTGATCGTTAGAGATCGCCCGAATCGCACCATCCGTCTCAACCAAAGAGCCTATATGCAAAAGATTTGGGGGAGTTTGGGATGGAAGGCAGTAACAAAAAGGTATCAACACCAATGTCTACCGATACTAGACTTGACAAAGCACCAGAGACCTTCAGTGCTACCGAGCAGGATCGCTCTTGGTACGCCAAAGCCATTGGCTCGCTGATGTACCTCATTCTGGCACCCGCCAAGATATCGCTTTTGCAGTCTCTTGTCACAGCCGTTTCATGTCCAATCCCACGTCGACTCACAATTCAGCTGTGAAGCGCGTTTTCCGTTACCTAGATGCCACGCAAGATCTACAATTGGTATACAAGGGGCCCTTGCACCCTCTTACGGGGAACACTGACGCAGACTGGGCCGGAGACATCTCTACGCGACGCTCTACATCCGGCTACATCTTCAGCTTGGGCAGTGGAGCGATCAGCTGGTCATCCAAACGACAACCCACAGTAGCACTCTCGCAATGCAGCTTACTTTTAGGTTGGTCAAACTTCATGAGCACCTGGAAAGCCAAAGCAAGAAGAACCTGGTATGTAGGCATACAGGCGGAAATTCTGAGCAGTGAGTTCGCTCTCTCAGAATTTGGAGGATTTGAAAACGTGACTTGGATGGCAGACTGAGACGGTTTGGGCTGCGAGTCGCGACCGTTGCGCACTCGGAAAATGGATCCATTTTCCTCATTTACCTCGTTGCCATACCGTGCCGTCTCCAATATTTACATAATTGCACTTCGATTGGTCAAGGCCTAACGTGCATCGATCGATCCTGGCCATTCATTCATAGCCATTAGACGAAGCCAGGTGTTGTCAGACGTCGGCAGCTGACGGACAACAACTGTGTTCCTTCCGCGTTCCCATCGTGTTTTGCCTTGCAGCCTGTATGCTGTCTCTGCCCAGGTAGTCTTTGCTTCCGTCTCCCAAGTCTCAACCATGACGACTTGCAAAATTATCCAACCGTTTAGCAGTCAAATTTTCTGATTCTTCGACCAAATATACAGAAACAAAAAAAAACGTTGTTTGTTGTGTATTCAAGAGACATGTTTCGCCTATTCTCAAGCCTCGCCCTAGAGCTTCGTCAACACATCTGGCGTCTCGCACTGCCCGATAACTATTAACATCGGCCGGCCGCTACATTTCTACCAAGAGCACGGGTATTGGCGGGCGCGCGAGTTAGAAGATACAATACATAGCCCCGGATGGAAGTACAAAGAGGCTGAGTTCCGAACCGACTTAATAGATTCTGAAGTCCAGCTATGCCTGCCGCAATTCTTTGTAAACCATGAAGCCCATAATATTGCCGCCGCTTGGCTCCGTGAACAGTTCAGATCAAGAACTTCAAGCTCAGCGTCCCAACGGACCTGATATGTACTCTTTCTGCTGCCGTCTTGAAAGCTATATTGTCCACTCTCACTCACGGTAAATTATCAGGGCGGAGGATTCGTTCTATCTCCTGGACAGGCGCACGAGATGGACCGATTTATACGCCCTTTCAATACCGAGCGGGATACATTGTACGTTTCGCCAGAAAGATGGGCCCAGTTTCGTTTTCGAACCGCTCAAGCTGCGCCATGGCAGTCAAATCTGCGCGCCGCATGTGAATGTCGTACAGAAGGACATCAGGCTCGCGATGCCCGATGTCGTCTTCTGGCATACGATCCTGCTACGGATGTTTCCCGCGACTAAGAAATACTGGTTCAGCGGCCTCGGAACGGTCTTTATAATCCTGGGTCGGCAGCCAGACTCAGAGCACGACAGCCGGTATTGGTGGGAGATGGAGGATACGGAACTGGGGGCTTTGGTCTAGGATTCGACGAAGCGAGAGTTTGTGTTTGAGCAGAGCGTCGAGACCCTGGTTCCTAGAGGAGGAGCACGTGGTGTTGTTTTCGAGGATGGAAGAGGCTGCGCGGGCTTGTATGCGAGACACAATGATTGCATGGCAAACGAGCGACAGGTTCGAATTTCGGCTCGCGTATGCAGTGAAAAGGCAACGACCGTGTTGAAATGATGGGCGGATTGGGCGTATTTGGAACAAGCCATGATGGTTGGTACAGGTATCGCATGTGCGTTGTTGGAGGTACATCTGTTCAAGCGCTGAGCAGTTTCTAGCGCTTACAATTAAGCGTCATGCGTATTCAATTCGTTAACACCATGCTCAGGCACCAGTATTTCACCGTCACTGCATCTGGATCCTCAGATGGCCTGCCTTCGCTGAGCTCCTTCAACTATCCAGATCAGATGTCATCATGACTGCTGAGTCCTGGGCCCTTACCCTTAGACCCTGCGCGTTCATGAAACTCTCCTACAGAAAGATAACAGATGCCGTGGCCTTCAAAAATCTTTCTCATCGTGAACGTCATCTTGTAGTCCCGTCACTGAATTCTGTAGGTTCGTAATTCACGCGCTGGACAAATTCTTGGCCTTGCTCCTTCTTCTTTCTTGGCCAACCGCCCTCGGCCTTGGCAGCTGAGGGTACCACCTAGAATCGCATATCGAAGTCTCACTCCATGATCCATCTCATGCCCTCGTCTTTGAGCCTCCAGAATGGTGACCTAAGTTTATGCCTTGACGATTGATCCCAACGTCGACGCCAAGTCATCGCGTACAATTGTGGACATCTAGCGCCATCTACGGAAAATGCTCAACGGGCTGTTACGAAGATTCGGGTGGGAAGGGCTGTATAAGGTATACTTGCTTGATGGTTTGGTGAGAACTGGTTCTGCCCCGGTGAACGGCATCGATAACACATCCAGGGCCTGGGCATGATCTCGGTCACAGTCAGAGTCACGGACCACAAACACGGTCACATTTGTAAAGAGGTCCAGAAGGACCGCGCCTGAGACGAAGTGGTATCATGCTCTCTTTACGTTATGCCATATCACCTTTGCCCTTTCCTCTATATAGGTACGTATGACCATTGGCCAAGATGCCCTCGTGCCCCTCATGCCTTCTATCGTATCGTACAATGCATTCTGTATACCTGCTCCCCCTTCCGGTTTATGCCAAGATATGCTGTGCATCTCTGCGCCATCGCTCAACCAAAGTAGTAAAAACCAACACGGACAAGAAGCAACCCAAAAAAAAGACCAAACAGTAAGGTGAGAAAAGTCCAAAAAGACAATATAGAAAGCACCAGCATTTAGTGGTCGACCAGAGCTTTCCAACAGTAGTCAGCGTTCCAATGATGACTCTCGTCAGATGATGGTACTCCGCTCGCTCGCCTCGCTCACTGGCCTCCACGAGACATACTCGCGCATCAGCCCTCAAAAATCTCATGCTGTAGCTCAATTCCATAATCCTGCGCCATATCCCGCATTCGATTCTCCATCTCATCCTCCATACCCCCGCCCAGGCCAAGCCACTGCCTCAGCTTGAACAGGTAAAACGCGATATCCGTCACAGACATGACCGCCTTGAACAGCACATGCCGCCACGCATTCGTCAGTCTCTGCGGCAGCGGCAGATTCTTGTCCTGGAATAGACTCCGGCTGGCCCACTCGCCCATCATCTTGACCCTGTTGACAGGCGAGCCCAGATACTGGTTATTGCCCTGAACGATGCGCATGTTCCGTCCGATGAATAGTAGCTCCTTGGGCCACTTCTCCTCGTCGGCGAGCATGTCTCGCAGGCTCTTCTTCATTAGGTTCTGCATGGCGTAGTGTCTCTCCTCGGGGGTTTTCCCCTCGAGCTCCTTGGCTAGCTTCTCGCGCATCGACGTGCCTTTGCTGCCCTCGTAGGGACGCATGAGGGTTGCGCTGGCGAAGAAATCGGCCCCCTTGATGCCCCACTCCGAGGTGATGCGGCCGATGGTCTTGTTGTCAAATGTCATGAGTGCTTTCCAGAAGGTACAGTATTGGTGGCGGAACGTGGGGTCCATGTAGACGTAGAGGCCGTGGTCGATAAGTACCAGCTCGGCGCGGCCGTTGGGCAGACGTCGGATGAAGATGTTGCCTGGATGGGGGTCGCAGTGGACCACGCCCCATTTGAAAATCTGCGCCGAGAAGAGGTCAATCATGGTTGTCATGACTTCCTTGGTCGAGAGGCCGAGTCCACCCCGCCCGCGCATGCCTTTCCATTCTTGACGCTCTGGCTTGATCTTCTCCTGAAATGACCGTGTTCGAAGCTCGCGTCGCGCTTTGTCCATGTCCGGTGGCGGCAGCGGCGACTTGGCTCCTGGGGAACCCTTGCCGGAACCGCCGAGCCATCGCGATGTCATGGCTTTCTTGTCCCATAGCCGGACGCCCTCAATCCATTCTGTCGTGAGGACCCGGCGGGTTGTGAGATCAGAGTACACCACGGGCACGTAGACGCGGCCTTTGAGACTCTTCTCGGAGTTTACGAGATCTCTCATGGTTCTTGAGTTTGTCGCCTCGTTGACGAAATCGGTTTCCAGTTCCAGGCGCTCCGTAATGAATGGAACGAGTGTATATAGTGGGAGATCAAACCACTTCGAATAGATCCATGTAACCGCTCTGTGAGAAGATAAAAATGAAAAGGTCAGCAGCAGATTTTAATTTGTGGTGGTTTCTTTCGTTGTCGCTGCTGCATATACGTACCGGAAAGCCCACAGATCCCATGCAATCTGCTTCGCAATCTCTCTCTTCTGAATCTTGATCGCCACCTCACGACCGTCTGGCAGTCTCGCCCAATGAACCTGCGCAACACTAGCACTCGCCCTGGCTTTGCGCTCCATGACGCCCATGCCCTCTTTGCCGGTAAAGCTCACGCCAAAAACCTCTTCGACGCTTTTACCGAAATCCTCCTCAATCACCTTCTCCACGTCCTCCCAGCTGTCTTGTGGGGCATCGTCAAACATCCTGCTGAACATTTTCTGGAATTCGGGCGGCAAGACCGCGCTCTGCATGGCAATCGCTTGGCCGATCTTGAGGTACAGTCCTCCATTGACGCGGAGCAGCTCAAACAACCTCTCCGCATTGCGGGCATGGAGCTCGGGTACAGAGCCCGCCGTCACGGGCTCTGGGCGGAAGTTGAGCTTGTAGTCCAGCGCGACCATCAGCGTGGTTGCGAAAGTGCGGACCGTTCTGGCGAAGCCCGAGGCATATATCTGCCGGTCAGCCAGATAGATGGTGCCCCCGATGGCGAGGGCTATCGCCGTCCGTCGCATCCATTTTCCACCCTTTTTGTATTGCTTCGCAGCTTTCGGTGCGCCGAGCTCTTCGGGCGACGGTGGACGGAGGGGCTGGAAGCCTCCCGAGGTTTGGAGATGTCGGTGGCATGTGGAAAAGGCAAGCAGCTTTCGACACCTGTAAACGTCATTGCGGAACGTCGTCCTGGGCATGCGACAAGCTGCCACTGACGAGGGAACTGTCCGGGTGAGGTACAGCATGTTTGAGCGCGGCATGCCGTGCAGGACCACCCACGTCTTGCTGTCGCGGCCTGACTATTTGCGGACTGAAGTCTTGAACGAACCCGACATGAGAAGGCGCGATAGGGGTGACTCGAGATAGTCTTGACTCTTGAGCAAGATGGAACGACGTCGGTGGAGTTATTAGTTGGCGTCGTTTTCTTTTCCTTTTTTTTCTCGTTCCTTCCGACTCTGTATTGTATGACGTTGTCATCGCTACTCCGTAGTTCCCCACACGATGGGCCAAATGACCAAATGGCAAATGCATTCACCGGCACATCTTCAGTTGCTCCAATCGGTGAGTACGGAGCACAAGGACAATGTGTTGGACATTTATGTATTAAGTCAATTAGGTACTTCCCTATTTGTTCGTTTCTGCCATGAGACCAGCAAATATTAACTTAATTCACAATGGCTCACAGCTCATCTGTCCCCAAGTGAGGTAGCCTGTAGGTACATAATCGCCGGTCCGACCATGGGCAGGGTATCCGCGTACCATTGAAATTTTGATTTTGGTACCAAGTTCAGGTACATACTCCGTACATACATACCTGGGAAAGGCTGATGCTTGTGCTGCGACATCTCATGTACGGTCGGAATCATTGTTCAAGCCACGGGATACCTAGCTAATGCATTGGAGCATCGATCTCGCATTACAGAGACTGAGTGACCACTGCGAACTTCGAAGCGATGCTTTTACGAGTTGCGCCTCTAGTCCAGCCGTCTGAGCCTTATCATCGCCTTCCGCATGCATGATCCCAAATCTAGAAGCTCCATAATAATGTAGAGGCAGTGCGCATTACACTGCACGACGAAGACGGCCGGGTCACAGCGATGCAGTGACTGCCACATCGGATGAGGTCTCGGTCAAGACGCAAACATGCAGATACATGACGATACGAATGAGTCGCGGCGAAAAGAGCCTCTCAGCCAAGAACGGAGGAGGGCGATCTCAAGTGCTGTGCCAATGGTTATCCGATGCCTATCTGGTCATCAGGCTGGTGAGGCCGCGAGTCGCGACAATGACCGCAATAACAAACCCCGTCGATCCCCACTTAGCCAAATTCGCTCCAAGATGAAAGGCACACCTTCGTCTGACAGCCAATGGAGCGCAACGAAAGTATCGTTGTGCAAATTCCCGGTAACTTCTAAGTTCTGCGTCTTACCTATCTACCTATGTGTTGTACGGAGTAAGATTGAACCAGAACAGGTACTGGGCGACGCCGCGACGGCAACCCTCAAGCGCGGCGCCATAGCCGTCGGTCCAAAGTCAAATGCAGTGCCAGTGGCCACACAGGCACGCATGCAGTCTCCGAACCTACAGTTCTACACGTATCCAGGCAACCAGTGCATTGATGGTATGTACCTAAGTACGGAGTACCTACTGGAAGGATGCCGCAAGAAACCCTGAAGCCTCGGATGAATCAAAGCAGGCCCTGTCCAGCTCGAGCTGCAGAAATTCAGAATCGCCTGCAAGTTCTGCGGACTGCAAGGAAGACTCAATGCCCAATCTTGTGTGAGTACTCCGTACTCCGTATCTTGTTTCGCGTATGCACGGAGTACATAGGTGTTGGCTGAGTTGGGACTCTGGGACTCGGGACTCGGGACGGCCATGCACTGTGCAGACGACCGAGTGGCTAGTGGTCACTGGTGTCACACCATTTCTTTTGGCGCCACATGCAGACACAGCCACACGCTCACGAAGCGAATCCCAAATGAGCCTCTCGTCATCAAAGCGCCATTTGCGTCCGACGCACACGGCACATTCCTCTCTTGGCGAGTTGAAAGGAGTTGAGAAGGCAGTGCCGACCCAAGTACCTCCGTGCTTCAGAGTTATACACACTAGGTACTCTGTACAGACTACAGTAGTGTTACCTAGAGGCTAGTATAGTAGGTAGTCTCTCTGCCGAAGCAGGCAAGACGTCCAAACGCCGAAACGACCAAAACAGCCAAAAACAGCCATATCAGCGCCCCGACGCAGCGGCGCATCCCCTCCTTCTGTATCAACGACGACTTCAATTCGCCTCGTTCGCCGTTGCTTCTTCTATTCTCTACAGTTGCTCCTTTGCACGCGCTCATTGCTGCTCAGGTTCGCATTCGCGGCATACGACGCTGCCCGCTGGAACTTCGAAACCTATCCAGGCTGCCGCCTCGGCCTCCCCGGTGCCATTCTTGGAGACGAACTGATCTCTTTTCGCTCATTTATTACGACGGCGACGTTGCACCAGACTCTTGAACTTTCGCACATCTAATTCCATGGCCGGCGAAAAGGCTCACGACATCTAATTGTACGGCGCGCCCCGTGACGACTGCCGACTTACGACTCGAGACGATTGCGAATTTACGATACCATACTCCATCATTCTGCGTCTCTGAGCCTGGCTCGCTGTTGTGGCCATGCTGCGGCCGGCAACGCCATTGTCGGTGCTTCTGTTCGTTGCCTTTGTTCTGCTCCTCTTGTCGGTCATATCTATCCCAATCACCAAATTCGCGCCACTCGGAGAGAACAAAAACGTCAAGTATGGCGTGTTTGGCTACTGCCAGGGCGACAAGTGCTCCAAAATCGGCCTTGGGTACCCATCAGGTATGCTCGATGTTTTTTTTTTTAAACATTTGCAGTCACGTTTTTACTAATCATGGAATTGATTCCTTCTCCCCCAGGTGGCATCTTGAATGATGATACTCAGCAGTTCGATTTCCCGGCCTCGGCTCGTCACACTTTGTCCGCCATTCTTGTCATCCACCCTGTGGCTGCGTTCCTCACTCTTGTCATGTTCTGTCTAGCAGCTGCTGCTCACATGCACAGTACCTCACATTCCGTCAGGTACCTCTTGGTTGTCTTCATCTTCATGTTGCTTACCTTTGTCGTATGCATCGTCGCTTTTGTAATTGACGTCCTGCTGTTCATGCCTCATTTGGCGTGGGGATCCTATGTGGTCCTAGCAGCAGCCATCATCGTGGCCGTCTGTGCCGTTGGGACTTGCGCCATGCGACGTACAGTTATCGGCAGAAAGGCGCGGCATGAACGTGTTGTCGGAAATGCCGAGATGAGTGGCCAGAACTACTTCGACAGAGAAGCGCAATTCAACAAGCCAACACCTGTCGTTGCTACTCAACCCGCTGGTCCCGGTGTCGGTGGCGGACTTCCAGGAGCTGCCGACACCCAACCGACTTTTGCTACATTCGAGAGCCAGAGGAAGGACGACCAAGTGAGCGATGAGAGAATTCCTTTAACCCAGACGAGTCCTGCAGAGAACTCCATCGACCTGGCCAATATGGGTGGTGCTGCCAGCATGGCTGGGGCCGGACGATTGCAATCAAGAGACCGGCACGGAAATCCACACAATGGCGCACCCGACGCCTTTGCACCTCAGCCTTACGGAAGAGGACGGGGTGGAGACCCTCGCGGAGGCCGAGGAGGCCCGTACGGACGAGGCGGCTTCGATGCTCACGGTGTAGGGGGCCGAGGACGAGGAGGTGGAAGGGGTGGCTATGGTCCACCACCCGGGAGAGGAGGACCCCGTGGACGAGGGGGCTACGGCCCTCCACCTCGCGGGGCGTATGGACCAGGAGGTATGCGAGGAGGACGCGGGCCTCCAGTTGCTTCCCACGGGAATATGGATCCAGGTCAATATGAACGTGGACCATCTGGCGAGGTGTTCATGCCCTATGGCCAATTCTCAGCTTCATCAGCTCCAGATCGCGGGTGGAATGGCAGCACCCATGGCTCCGTTGCAGATGGGTACGATCTTCCCCGTGCAGAGTCGCCCCCACCATTATCTGATCATGAGATGGGCGTTCCTCGCGCGGAGTCACCTCCACCACTGCCTGGCCATGCGATGGGAATTCCCCGCGCAGAGTCACCTCCGCCACTACCTGGTCATACGATGGGAATTTCCCGCGCAGAGTCACCTCCGCCACTGCTTGGACATGCCATGGGAATAGTCCCCGCCATCGAGATGGAGGCTGCTCCTCTCTCACCGCCACATTCGTTCGGGCAGCACAAGCAGCTCCGAGAAAGTGATGAGGATGTTGCTGGCATGGTTGGCTTGCAACAGCATCGCGCCATGGCTGACAATGGCAGAGACACATTTATGAGTGACGCGAGCAGATACAGCTCAGATAAGTACGCGAACATCAAGAGGCCCAGTCTCAATTTCACCCATGATCCGTTTTACTGACCTCATCCTCTCTTCATAGGCACTATGTCCCACCGCGAGCTGCTTGGAACCAAAGCTCGGGGAGACACTCTCCTCGTGCTGCATCTCCTGCGCACTCGTTCAGGCCTAACCTTGAACATTCCGCTCCCCGCTTGCCTCCTTCCAGGATGGGTTCTCGTAGCGATTACTACGAAGACGTCGACCCCAAGTTTGAGGCTATGCACCCTCAGACTCTTCAGACCCCTCAGACCCCCCAAAACCCTCATGGAGGACCATTGTTACATGTTCATCCTCCTGATTCAGTCTACGAAGATGTTCATGCTGTGGTCGGCGGTGCGCGCAGTCCTGCGGAGTCTGAGCGGTCCAATTTCACATCCATTTCTCAACGAGGTGTCAATCCCCGGTGGGAGCCTCAACCTCCCATGCCAAACCAGGGAGTTCCTCCGCGCCGTCCCGTCCAGATGAAGCAGCAAAGACAAGACGTTTTGCTCAACAACAATCCGGACTTTCAACTTTCTGGCTCAAGAGGGCAAGCCCCTAGTCGGGGCGGGCCTGGCATGATACCTGGCAGCGCGTATCCGACTGGCGCTTTATAATAGGCGCTAATAGCGGACTCAATGGACGGAAGGAGTCGTAGAAATTACACTGCACGATCAACTGCAGATAGCGAGCGTGTATACACCCTTACATATTCATTTCAGGACACCCCTTACTTGGAAACTTTTTCTCGAAGTATTCTCTTCCCACAGCAGCTCAGAGTCTTCACAACTCTGAGCATAATTGCGTTAGCCACCGACAATGGCCACGAATTTAAGCTTCGACATTTTATTCTCTTCTTGTCATTTTACTTCTCTACACGATTCCCCGAGCAATGATTTTGATTGAGGGAGGGTGAATCTGCACTTTTAAATCCTCTTTGGGTCGCCTTTCTACTTTCTCTTCTTACTTCTTCCTTCTTCTCTTTCTCTTTTTTTTTACTGTTTCTTCTTTCGGTCAAAGCTGACCGTCCGTCTCTCGCGGCGCAATACCATGTATCACGAGGCTTCACACATCACAAACGAAAATACACACAGAATAACCGGCGTCCAGGTCTCAATTTTGTTCAGCCGTTCGTCTTCTTCACAAATGTTAATTTGGTGCACCTTCTGGAGAATGTGCAGGAATCGGGATCTGTTTTTCACGCAGCCATGAAATCTTTTGCATTATCGTGTGGCGCGGGGGCGCCTCAAAATGATGAACATGACCAATGCAGGAGTGAGGCCCCGCATGATGCAATTGGGAGATGTAGTGCGATGCATGCTGCAGCCCAGACTCGAAATCGGGAGAAATATACTTGAACTCGGTTTCCTCACGAAAGCATGACTTTGCGCGATATTCTGTGAAAACACTAACAGCTTTTTGTCCTACCAGGTCTAGTTCTAGGTCTAGTTCTTGGCCGAGGCGGAAAAGAGAAGGGAATATCCCTTACATGCTACAACATGGGATGGGGGTCGCCCTGGTGTTTTTGGCAGGGCGATTAGCGAATGCGGCTTCCTGATCTTTCGTGCTTCACTTATCATGCATAATGAGTTAACAGTAACGTCTTTGAACGAGCACGGTGACGTCGCATCAGCCCAGAAGTGAACTATGTGTCTCATTATGTGGTTGAGTGGTTTAGGTTTGAAGTCGCATCTCCTCGACGTCGACGTGTTCGCGGGTCACCTGCCCGGCACTTGGGCGTGTAGCCGACCAAGTGTCTAAAGTGGTTGGTGGTGGTTAGCCCCATGTCGCTTTCTACGCTTATCTGGTTTCTTTCGTTCAGGCTTCTTTGATGTCTCCCTGACTCCGACACTCGTTCTGCACTTCATCATTCCGCACGAGGGCCCTTGATTTCTTCTTTCTTCACTTTTCCTTCTTTTTCTTTTTCTTGGATCTGCGTTTCATCGTCGTTCGAAAGCCCTGGGCTGGCTATCTGAGGGAGGTCATTTGGAAATAGACCCCGTTTCATTTATTTCTTCTTATTTACATCGATTCGTTCGACTCGAAGCTCTTCCCTTGGAAATCCGTCTTGGCACCATTTGTTCAGGACTTTGGTAGGTTACGTCCGTTTTGCTGGGAGAAGAAGTCTGGTCGGTGGCTCCTTCCCTCAGCATCTGTCATCGCCACCTGGCGAAGGAGCTTTGTCGACGATCAGGAGCGATTGGCAGGTCTCTGCGCGAGAGGCTTGCTTCTCTCCTTCCGCGGTATCTGTCGCGCAACTCCTATCGAGAGCACACCTCACTCGGCTTCCCTGAAACTCTTGCCTGGGCCATTACTTTGCTTGCAAGAGACTTTGCGACAGAACCAGTCCTTCGCTTGGGTCTTGGAATTACTCTTGGCCCCTTGAATAAAACCAGACGCTGGTGTCGAAGTCGCAATAGTCAATTGAAGAAGGCAATTATTGGAAATCAGCCAATGTCACATTTCTGGTTTTGAGTGCGTTGGTATAGATTTTCACTTGGACCTGCCTACTTCACTTCTCCGTTTTCTTTCTTTACGAGGAAGACGAAGGCACGAGGACTGCTTTTGTTCCACGGGCACTGAGCTTTCACTTACAGTTACCATACCAACATACCTTCCTTACTAGGAGAAGATGGACAGCCTATGTGTTCCGGACTCTACTTCTCCCACTCCTTCAATGAGTGCTGCATCCGCTTCATCGTCAAAGCAGCCGACATACACCACTGCTGGTACGATATATAAGCCGAGCCCATCGCAACCACTTCAACCACCCACTCGTCGTGGCCGTTCGCTCAAGTGGCCAATTGGCAGCAACTTACAAGCTACTGATCTCGCAGCACTGCCTAGGACGGCACTATCTGAGCACAAGACCTCTGCGGGTACCTCATATTCGACTATGCAGCAGTATACGCCGTTGCAACAAAATTACGATCGGGCCATCAGCCCGTTCAATAACCAGGACCATAATCATGCTAAGATGCCAGCAGACATACCTGGTATTCAGATTTCCAATACATCCAAATTGCCGTTCTCCGTTTCAGATCCGTGCGATCGGGAAAGAGCGACAAAAGCCGAACGAGATTGCTTCTCTGGAAACTATAGTGATGGCGAAGACGGCGACCGTGAAGACGATGGAGACGACGAAGATGACGATGACGATGGCAACAACAATGCCCTGAAAAACCTACCGGTTCAGTCCTTGAAGCACCTGGCCTCCTACTCGAATCCGACACAGAAAGCCGCTCAAAAGGCGTTCCAACGTGGAACCAGGTCCAGACCAGGCATGTTGGGTTCGTCGATGGGCAGTGCCTCGTCAGCTAGTCCTTCAGGCGGAGCATCTTTGAATGCCTCAGATGGGCCGAATGATGCAGGGCAAGGATTCTCTGGCACCAATTACCAGTTTCAGACGGAGACTTATACTCTGAAACAGGCCCAACGCGACGTCTTTTCCAAACTCGACGGCGCACGGAGTGCAAGGAGTGGCACGCCATTTTCAGCTCATTCGATGCTTCCAAGAGCTAGGTCAGCAAGTAGTGAAGTCTCCAGGGGTTCGCAAAAGCATGTTTTGGGGCAGTCTATCCCGATGCCTCTCACTGCGGGGCCGCCCGGCCAGAGACAGTTTCGTCCCCTGAATTTCGAGAAAGCCCCCAAGACTATGAACGTCCAATTTTCACCTCTGCCATACAATGGAGAAGGAGATGGGACACTTTTGAACGCGAATTGTGCGCTCAGTGGGCATGGATTCGAA
This sequence comes from Claviceps quebecensis, assembly GCA_004016085.1. Lineage (NCBI taxonomy): Eukaryota > Fungi > Ascomycota > Sordariomycetes > Hypocreales > Clavicipitaceae > Claviceps > Claviceps quebecensis. Next base: position 15,912 of record QEQW01000525.1, read on the forward strand.
GATTTTTATGAACCACCCCCGGCCCCGGACATGCTTCCGACGTCAGGCACGTCGAGTACAACATTCAACCAAAAATCCCACACAGTACAGATGCCAGGATTCCAACTGCCGTCCGGCATCATCGATAGTGAAGAAGAATATTACAATACCTCGACCTTTATCCCTGATATTTACGGATATACGGAATCGTGGGTAACAAGGCCGACCCGAGAACCGAGCTGGCGATATCCCTCTCCAAAGAATGGCATCCCGTGCCGCGTTGGCTTAGGTCCTATGACGGATGAGGCCTATGCGGAGCACAATAGGGAACTCGAAAAGTGGTGGCGCTCAGGTTTGACCAAGTTGAACAGACGTACAGAGATGGCCAATCCGAATCATACCGACTATTTCAATGACCACCGATTCGGGGCCATCGGTGACAGAAGGCCAACAACCTCGATCAGTTGTCCTAAGCTTGGCAACACGCAACAGCCAGAGATCACGGCTGCCTCCGGGCATCCTCGGTCACCCATGGACATGCTTAACAATGCCCTCAACATGATCAACGGCGAGCGCTCTCACTTTCCTCCCGCCGAAGTTCTAGTCCAGCCTTGTTCCAGTTATTATTCTGGCTAGTTTGTCATTTCATTGGAAGCTGCCAATTCTTGATTTCAAGGGCATATTATTAAGAGCAGGCTTCAGAGAGCCCAACACGTTTGAGCTTTACTCTCCCAGGCAGACATGTAAAAAAAGACCGACACTGGACGAGAACTGTCTCAAGTCTACACGCTCTCAAGAAACATCAATGATTGGGCGTTGTGCCTTGAATAAAAGAGTTCAAAGCCTCGCTCGCTCGCTCATCTTTGGCTCTTTCCAGAGCTCCGATTGCAATTTATTATTACAAATAGACAATAAAGCAGTCAGGAGTACCCCAAGTCTGAAGTGACGTGACGTGATGTGATTTGCAATGTAATAAATGGCTACTTTCACTGCCTATCAGGTTGTGTCTCCCTCTGATAGGTACCTGTCGGCTGGTGAGTCGTAGGGGAATCAAATGAAAGAAATGACATGCAAAACGAATCATGACCGGATCTGTATTATTCAAGTTGTCCATCTTCTAGAGTCTAGAGAGAGGAAGATATCTGATAGGGTCAAGATATATACCACCACGCGAGCCAAGGTATTCTGTCAAGTTGCCAGCCGATCGCGGTCCATGTATAGTTCCTTCACGATCGGTCTAACCCTTCGTGACACCCCCGTACAACATCTGTGGTGCCTCCGTGCGCCTTCGTGATTTTTCCGCGACTATCGGTGCCAGGTGGTAGTAAAAGACGGGGTTCCAAGTTCCAAACAGTTAGGTACCTAGGTACCTCCTGTGAGGTCATTTGCCCTTTTCGGAAGTCGAGGGCAATTTGGTTGGCGCACCTCAATCCAGAGTGGGACCTGATGCAGGTTAGGTACGTAGAGGTTAGGTACATACCTACAGGTAAAGTGCCTCTCTCTACGGAGTACCTACCTACCTAATGTACCAGGTAGGTAGACGTGTTGTATGCATATGAGGTAGATAGGTACCTACATCCTGACTCCCCCATTTCGGGAAAAAGAGCTCTTTTCTTGGATGCTCCTTCTTCCTGACCATTGGTGTCGTGGACGCTTCAGATTAAGCGAGGTGAGTCGTGACCTCGCCTGCCATTCACTGCTCTTTCCTTCCTAGACATCGCCGCGACGCCGATCGGACCGAACTTCCATGTATATTATAGGCTTGTAAGGCAAACAAAAAGAGCATGCGAAACGAAACATGAACGAATCTGGATTTAATGTTATTGGCTTGGCTTGTCCATTTTCCAGAGAGAGGAAGGTGGCATCGAGCTATATACCAGTGGCTCGTGGTGTATGTACCTAGGAACCTGTACGTAACTCCATTCCTGTGCGATCGATCTAACACTGTGCCACCGCCGTGAAACCGCCGTGCTATGCCCTGTTTGAGACGGCTGCAACTATTGGTAGTGGAGCGATTCCCAACATTAGGTAGGTACCTACCTCTGTTCTGGGGTTTCCCCACTCATTCATCATTTCTATCTCCTTCTCACTTCCCCATCTTCCTCCTTGACAACTCCTCCACCATGCTGTCGAATTCTTTAACCTTGACAATGACTCCGACAACACACCTGACACAGTCACACAGACAGCTAGCTAACAAGTCTCTGCTGTTGCCATCCCAGAGCCCACAACCGGCCTCATCGTTCCCTCTTGGGACGTGGCCATCGAGCCAGGCCAGGAAGACAAGATTGTCATCAATGGAACAATTCAGCAGGTTGACGCCTACATGGAGGCCCATTACCCCAGCTGGTCCGCCAAGTGGGCCAACTTCACCTTCATAAAATCTGAAATCATCTCCTCGGGCGTGCTCGCGAGTCGCGGGGGCTCGGTTGGCAGAAGCCGAGTGTGAATAAGTGAAGTTAGCCACTGTGGCGGACCAGCCGGGGTAATGAGCCTCCATGTAGGCGTCAACCTGCTGAATTGTTCCATTGATCACAATCTTGTCTTCCTGGCCTGTCTTGATAGCCATATCCCAAGAGGTAACGATGAGGCCGGTCGTGGGCTCTGGGAAGACAAGAGCAGACTCTGAGGCCAAGGTATTGTGACGGTCAGCCTTCAGGGTCGTTGCACTGCCCTATATATCCCGCACTAAGCCGGTTTCCTGCCAGTCTAGTGTTGGACCAGAGCGGAAGGATGATGGATCTTCTTGAAGATTGTGATTCTCAGTCTTCAGAGTTTTCAACCTTCTTAGCCACTCTGCTGAAATAAAGTACCAGTTAGTTTCCCTTTGTGCCTTTAGCTTCTCAAATGGAAACTCATATTCACGGAGGGGAAAGGGTACACTGACCATCGTGCACATCTCACAAGGAGCACATTGTTTGATGTCCAAACCCAAACGCAGGTAGCCCTTTTTTGTTCCGAAAATCCCAATTACTCAAAGCAAGGTACATGTGAAGACACGGTACCAATTCATTATCCAGCCAAAACCATGAAATCAGCACGACACCCTATCAATACCTCCAGCCATCCCTAATGACCATTATTGCTCAACTCATCACCACAGCTCGATCGCCCCACGATGAAGGAGTAGTCGCCAAGAGTCGTCTTTCCGGAGACCGTCGGCATGAGAAAGCCACCACTTGTGGCACACTGAAATAAGATGGCCTCAGCCGCGACCACAATGTCGGACGGTCCGTCGAGGGTCTTCTCTTTGGGCGTACCGCTCTATACGGCATGTGTATCAGCCACAATGTCAAAATACAGCACCTGTTCCAAGTTCGAGCGGAACTCAAACAACGGAGAAGAGAAGAGAAGAGCGAATGTTATTGTTAAAAGAGTCCACTTACATCATTGCACCAGAAAATGGCTCCTTGATCCGTGCAGCTGATCTGGCTACAGGTTCCGGGTATAGGACTCCATTTCGGAGAGCGATCCATGCTGATGCGGCGGATGTGGTCGATGTC
>QEQW01000526.1:0-19351 GCA_004016085.1 Claviceps quebecensis
TTGTTTTTTTTTTTTTTTTTTTTTTCCGTTTCAACATGGTGATGGTGTTGTTTCTTTATGTGCAACTCGTGAACTGGCCCACCTTGAAGTTTGTCATCACGGTCATCAGACTCGATAGCCGCGGGTATAGCTCCTCTCGGCCCCGGGCTGGGTGGCCGGCGCTTAGAGGCAGTGGCTTCTGTGTAAAGTCATCGGAGAGGGTCGCGAAGAAGGACTCCATGGTCCAGCCACCCCAGCCAGCGATGAAGCGCTTCAAGGTATCGGCTTGGATTTCTGCGGGGGTGGACATGGTGAATGGCGTCAACGTTTGAAGGGGCAAGGGGAGGGAGAACGACGGAGTCAGGGACAAAGCTTAGGTAGCTTGTACTTGGGAGTTTGGTGAGAGAGGGGTGGCGAGGAGTGCGATCCGGGATCAGGCTTATACTGTAGAATGAGGGAAAGAAATGGGCCGAAGGCGCGGTGCATATCAGAGACGGACGAGAGTGAGACGGACATACCTATTGGAAAGCGAATGTATCATTGCATGACCGAGAGGGACGTCCAATCGGTACTTGTCTCGGCACAGGCATCATTGGACCGAAGACGAGAAGATAAAAGTCCCGGTGCTGATACCTATAGTGCGGCCATTTACACACAATTACAAATTACAACTGATCGGACAAAGAAAGCAGGACAAGCGCAGTTCTCGCGTCTCATGGACAAGAAAGTATCACTACTCAATGGCAGGGCAGGGTAGGGCAGGGTAGGGCAGCGTATAGTACACTGTAGTCTGTACGACTCCCGCTTGAGACTTGAGTGGATGTGCGGAAAGTTCAAAAAGAGGAAAGACGTAAGGGAACGAGCTAGTTCTAAGAATAAAAAGCCATGAATCTAATGGAATTTCGAATCCAACACACACCGACACACAGTATTGTATGAATCTTCTCAAAGCCCAAAACAACAAAGGCTCAAGTTCACACCATGATATCCATCACCACCAACATCAACTTCTTCGAATCCGTCCCCAGGCCCACCAAGACCTATCGCTCCGCGAGCTACGATCGCATCTCGACCCGCCACGGCTTCAACGGCACAGGCAAGACAGTACTCATCACGGGCGGCTCCTCAGGCATCGGACTCAACATGGCCAAGGCGTTTGCAGGCGCCGGCGTCGCGCGCATCGCCATCCTCTCCCGCTCACGAGCCACACAGCTCACGGCGAAAGCCGAGCTCGAAGCCGCGTATCCTTCCACAAGAATTCTTCTCTACGAAGCGTCAGTGACAGACGCGGATCGCTTCGCCAGTGTGCTGGAAGAACTAGCCGGCGTGGATGTATTGATACTCTGCGCCGCAGCAGTCCACGCGCGTGTTCCCCTGGTGGAGCTTTCGGGCAACGATGTGCAGCACGTCTTTGATAGCAATTCTATCTCGACTGTGAATCTGGCGAGGCTGTATATTGCCTCGCCGGGGAGAGATAAGACGATTCTGCATGTGTCGTCGGCGGCGGCGCAGATGTGCGCACCGCTGCGGTCTGTGTACGGGGCGAGTAAGGCTGCGGCGGTGCAGGCGATGCAGCATCTGGCGCGGGAGAATAAAGGAACTGGCGATCGAGTTCGTGTCTTTTCATTCCATCCGGGGGCTATCACTACGCCGGGCTCGACTGCTGTCTATACTCCTGGCGCGGTCCAGTGGGAAGATGCTGATTTGCCGGCGCATTTCTCGCTGTGGCTGGCTGGGCCGGAGAGCGATTTTCTGAATGGACGGTATGTGTGGGCGAATTGGGATGTGGATGAGCTCGTGGCGTTGAAGGAGAGGGTGGCGCGCGATGACCGGTTTTTGACTATTGGGCTGATTCTTTGAGCGGAATGGCATGACCGGGAGTCCAGGACAGGCCAATGGGCCAATTCACAGTTGGAGATGACGCGGGTATGGATGATGGGCGGAGGAGCTTGTTCTTAAACCGTTGCGTCGTTTGTTGCCCTTGTCTTTGGTTTCTGGGCAGAAGATCTAGTAGTACGCAATCATGACATAGCTTTCGTGTGTTCTAACTTTTCAGATTCCTTCTACTATCGTGATGCCTTGATAGGTTCATTGCCATCATCCATGGCCATAAATTGAGTCCTCGTCCAATACACAATCATAACCACTGCTCCGTATGACGCTATGTTAGGTACCTCCTCTTCTCTTCTCCACCCACACGCAACGGCGGACGGTGCGGACCCTCCCGAGCTCCTCGGTCCCCCGCGCCGAAAGAATAGCCCGATCTTTCGCCACCTGTCGGTGTAAATCTACGACACCCACTTCATCCACCTACATAGATACCCGATTGGGTGTTCCCGATCGACTTGTCTCAAAACATGACGGGGGAGGAATGACGGGGGAGGAACCTTCACTCTCCCCATGGGACACAGGTGTACGTGTCCAGTGAAGAGGGGTATGCAAATGGACCGGGCAACTTGATGGCAGAGTTTGGGTTACTTCGGTACCAGCCATCTCCGGTAACCTGACGTAGTGATTTGGTCGGGAGGACTTGAAGAACGACATTCGCGAAACACGAGGTCTACACATCTTGATTTTGAAGAAAAAGGACGACGAGGACGAAATAGAATAACGGAAACATAGAGAGCAAAGAGGTGACAGCAAAAGACAGAGGGTAGAGGAACAGCATAATGGCGGATTTCAAAGACCACACCATTCCCGACATGTCCTGGACAACCGGTTCCAACTCCGGTCTCCTGTCCTCGTCTCCCGCCACGCTCGCCCTCGCGACACTGGCGACGGGGCTGGCTGTGTTCTTGGTATATCTGGCTTATACGCCTTCTGTGGACGCGTTGGCGCCGGAATTCACATCTGATACAGTGCCATTGATCGGATCATGGGGCTTTTATTCACGAAGATGGTGCGTCTTTTCTCTTGAGTCTTGCCAGACTCCAGTCCAGTCTCTACCCTTGCCTCTCCTCACCCACAAGTCACAGAACTGATACGTGCCCATGGGCCATTGCCCGCAGGTCATTCTGGCGAGACTCCGTCGCCCGCTCCAAAACCGGCCAGTTCAGCTTCTGGCTCGGCAAAAACCATGTCGTTGGCGTATCCGGCGCAGCCGCCCGCAAGCTCTTCCTCGACCACCAGCACCTAGACCGCATCAAGGCCGCGCCGCTTCATGGAGTCGGCCCCGAGATCGTGCCCCCCATTCACCCCGTCTTCCAGCCCAACTTCAGCAAGGGCCACAGCTACTTCCAGCGACGGGTCCTAGACCTGATGAAGACGGAGTATCTGGCCTCCCGTCTCCATACCGCCACACGAGAGGCGCGCAATGTATTTCGCGCCTTTGCCACAAAGCAGACGACAACACTCCAGGGCACTCGCGGTGGGATTCTGAACCCCGTGGATTGCTGCTACCGTCTTGTGCTAGCACAGGGTGTCCGGATGATGTGTTGCGACGAGCTAGCCGACACGGACGAACTATTTGAGAAATATGTCGCCATGACGCGTGCGCTACAGCATCTAAGCAGCGGCCATACCAGTTGCGTGCCATGGCTCCCGTCTCTCGCGCACACAAAGCGTCGCTACTATCGCTACCGCCTCCGATGTCTCTTCTCGCCGCTCGTGGAGAAGCGCATCGCCATCAGTGACAGCCAGTCCCAAGACCGTCACCGGGCTGGCTCCTGCGCAAACGATGCCCTGCAGACACTCATCGACAGTGGCGATACGCCCGATTATATCGTCACGTTTTTCATCAGCATCCTTTTCATCTCCATCGCCAACGCAGGCAAGCTCGCAGGTGTCCTTCTCAACATCCTGTGCCAGAATCCCGCCTGGCAGGACCGCGTGCTTTCCGAAATCAACGCCGCGACGCCTAAATTCTGGCCGGCTGATAGGCCTGCTACCCTCGTTGAGAAGATAGATGCCATGCCTCTGGAGGTCTGGGAGGCGTCGTTCCCGTTTGTAGAACTGATCATCAGGGAGGCGATCCGTATGCACGTTGCTTTTCCAATGACGCGGCTAAATGTGTCGTCGCGCGCGATTCCTCTTCCTGGTACGGGACAGGTCATTCCAGCGGGAAGCTTTGCGGCGTATAATACAAATGATGTGCATTTGAATGAGAAGCTGTATCCGGATCCGCTGCGCTTTGATCCGGAGAGGTTTGAGACACCGCGCGAGGGGACCAAGACGGAGACGTATGGCTGTGAGTTTACTTGCCCTTTTTTTTTTTTTAGATTTGTTTTTAGATTTTTCTTGTTCCCCCTCCGTGTTATTCATTGTTGAAAGCAGGGAAGAAGAAAGGCAAGATTAACTGGTTGACTTCGTTTTAGTTCTTGGTTGGGGTAATGGCCGCCATCGGTGTGTGGGTCAGCGCTGGGCGAAGCTGCAACTTAGCATTAACCTCGTCTACGCGGTCGCCATGTACAAATGGAGTAGCTGTGATGCCGACGGCAATGTTCTCCCAGCGGTGGTGGACCATTCGTTTGATCGGGATCGTCATGGGAATCAGTTGGCCGCGGGGTTGTTTTGCAAGTATGAGCCCAGGGAGTAAATATGTCCGAAAGAAAAAAGCGACAAGGACGTGGAAGTGATGTAAGCATATGACAACAAATATTGATTTGGTGTTTATATAATCGTTATCTTTTGCATGCACTGTTTTTATTGCTTGTACTGCCTGTCTATTGCCACCTGGCGCTCGTGTTGTCCCAACACTCTCTGAACGAGCAGAACTACCACATCAGATCAGTGGCACATCACCGTGTGATGCTTGCATTCGCGCTCCCAATTGAAACATTGATATTGAAGATATAAAAGCTAAGGGCTTCGAATGATATGTCAATCATTGCGATTGATGCATTCTAACCCACTGTCTCTATAAGTGGCTGGACCCAAATGCTGTAAAGTACCTAGTTCAGCCTTCAGGGTGGAGTGTTCAGATACTTTTGTCGTATGTAGTAGCTTAGGTATGTACCTGTGTAAACAATTGGTATAAGTCAGTCTGCACAAGCACAACACAATGACACATGGGGATTCTTTCTTCGGCCAAGAGAAGCATGGCACAGAGTGAGAGAAATCTTTAAAAAAATGCAATGCTAGCTTATGTTATTAATGCTATCTATCTACATGAAAGACGACCACAAAGCCCAAACACATGACAGCTCAAAACACATTCATGCTCTCTTGCTCACACAATCGTAATCTCCTTCACCCCTTTACCACTACCCCCCTGTCTCGGTATCGTGATCCTCAAAACCCCGTCATCCATCCCAGCACTCAAGAATCCCCCCTCAATCAATTCCTCATCGACCTGACTCCCCAGATACACCACGCGACTGAACTTGCCCGTCTGGCGCTCCCTCAGCGTGAAAGGCCCCGCCTTCTCCTCAGCCTCTTCCTCCCCCTCTTCGTCATTTCCGACCGATCGGCTAACAAGACCCTCAATACGGAGCTCATACGTACTGGGATCCCAACTAACCTTGACGTCTTCCTTCTTCGCACCGGGAAGGGAAGCCTGCACCGAGTAGCTCTCCGGCGTCTCCAGGACGTCAACGGCCGGTCTAAACGACTTTGTATTCTTGGTCTCATCACATTCACCCTGGGCCTGCCAGGTCCACGGCATGGGGCCGCCCATCCATCGTGGGCTGCCGCCGCTCATGTGCTGTTGTCGTCCTGCTGCTGCTCCTGCCTGATGAGACCATGCCCATGGACCGCCGCCGCGGCCGGACCAGGCGCCGGGCCCGTGTCGGGACGGGAAGTGTCCGCCGGCGTGTTGAGAGTTTCCCCAGACGCTCTGGTATGTTTTCAGCCATGCCTCGTGGGCTTCGTGGCTGTTGGGAGCGGCGAGTGGGTGGCTGGGGAAGTTGTGTTGCTCGTGAGGACCCGTGGCTCTGGAAGAAGACGGGCCCAGAGCGGCTAGCCAGCGTATGTGGGCATTATTAGCATCTTCACCACAGGCCCAGGGGGACGTGTGGTTGGTGTTTCCGGCCATGGCTGCGACATAGAGCGGGTGAGATGTGTTTGCGTGGGCCATGGTAGCCATGGTAGCCATGGTAGCCATGGGAACAAATGGAGTTGTGTGTGTTGTGTTGGCTTTGGTTGGTTGGTGACAAGAATGTTGCTTGTGAGGCCCAGATTTCTCTTGCGGAACTTGGATAAGCAGTTATAATCAGACTTTTGGATGAACTTGTGAATCTTGCAGATGTGCTTGCAAGAAGAAGAATATCATCCATGAATTGATCATATTCACTGCTTTATATAATGCATTCTCCTACATAGCCCAGCTGAAGTCCGGTCGGTAGGCACCAACGAAGCCCCGTGGGTAACTCCCGACTGACACGGAATTTGGCCCCCATCTTCCGAAGCTCCTCTGGAGTGGCAACTTCCATAACCTCCATAACCTCCGACAGCCTCGGAGAGTCAAAGTCTCACATCCTCCACAACACCAACCACATTGTAGAATTGCAGACACACCATACAGACACCACCATGACAATGGAATGCACAAATACGCGGCACATGGGATTTCGGACGCGGCCAACATGATAGCAATTGAGAGCACCTTTTCTTTTCATTAAGAGATGGCTGCAGTCTTGCTGCCATGTAAATAGACTGTCTATTTCTTTGCGCCACAAACGCCGTGTTTCACTGATCAAAGACAGCCGCCAGATCTGGTGCTGCATAAAAACCGCAAACCCCGCAGAACTCCCAGGCGCATCGTGCCAATCCATCATCTTACAATACATACAGTATACGCCAATTGATTGCCCAATCAAAGCTCTGTATATTTCGCAGTACTCAAAATGCGCAAATGCGTCAAAGTGAGATAACTGCGTACGGAGGTATGTTGGCTCGAAACGGAGCCCAATGCGGTCTTTCTGTACGGAGTAGCCGGTGATCATTGATTCATTAGGTACATCTCATTACAATAAGAACACGCACCTCCCGAGCTCATTGCTCCAAGTTGCCCCCCCACGCGAACCAGTCAAATGTGGTGCCGAAAAAGGGATCGCTCTGCATGAGAAACCGATCGTCGAGAAAATCGTCAACGGGCTGCATTTGTGTGGGATCTAGACTCTCATTGGGCGCCACTGCCGGTACGATTTCAGTTGCCGGGGCAGGCAAGCCCGGATTGGTAGGCTCATCCTGAACTGGCAAAGCTACCGGAGCTTCTGTAAGAAGTTGTAACACGGTTAGCATTGACAGCCTTTGTTATGTATTGCTTCACACCGTTTATGCGTACCTTGCGAATTCACAATCATCCGAGCCTGCTCCACGATTCTGGCTGTGATACTCTGTAACCGACCAGCCAGCGCGTGGCGAGAGCCCAGCTTGCCCAGATATAGCGGCAGATGAGCAATGGCTTCCATACTCTTGAGGCTCTGCTCGGGGTTGGCAGTGGTATTTATCACTAATTCACCCCACAGAGCCCCGAAAGCAGCTAATGGACAGTGCAAGTACTGCCACAAAAGACAGGCGTAGGGCCCCTTGTGATCTGGAATGGCATCTCCGAGGGCCGGCAACAGGTTGAGCATCTCTTGTGAAGGACCAATAGACTGCGAGCGCAACTGTCGACTGGATACTGTGAGTAGCACGACGAGGGATAAGTATTGAAAGCGAAGTGTCTGCCGGCCCGAGTCCACCGCGGATGCGCCCTTAGCAGTCAGAAGCGGCCTCTCTACAAGAGCGGCGGCTTCAATGACCTGAAAGAGTAACATGATCCATCATCAGCGCGTGTAAGTTTGTAGATGAGTAAGAGACACGGGGAGCAGAACAGAGAAAAACAGCATGAGAGTAGAGTACTTATAGAGTACTTACCTCCTTTGCCTGCTGATACCAAGCTTCCAGCCGCCCCTTTACTTCCAGGACCTTTTCAGTGTCTTGTCCATACAGCACATGCCACACATCAGCCATGATGCTAGACACAAGGTGCATCTGGTTCAAGTAGTGTGCCTCAAACAAAGCCGGAGGATAGTCCTTGGTGCGCTTCGGTCGACACTGCATGAGCCTGTTTAGTGTAGGCATTGCAATCTGGCTCGCCATTTCACGATGAAACGCGGGCGCTCTGCACAAGATGAGAGCCAACGCTTTATCCAACATGTTTAATCGCCAGAAGAGCATTGCGCGCACATCGCTCGTCGCAGTGTCAAGCCGCCAGTGGACGATGCCCAGAGCCTGCAGCATCGTACAGGCTTTCGTGATGAGTGACCAGCACACGCAGGGCGTCATGAACTCTTCCACATACGTGGCCAGGATAATCAATGCCTGTATGCGCGCCGGAGACGGCTCAATCAGCAGCCTCACATCGTTGAATGCCAGCCACAGATTTCTCCGCAGCTTCGACAATGTGCCCACGCGATGCGTGTTTTGAGATTTGCTGTGCTCTACGTAGATGGCGACGCTGTAGAACATGACGAGCCAGCTTCGGTCTTGCACCTCCTGCGGCCGTGATGAGGCCAACTGCGCGTAAACCTCTGGAGGAATCGTAAAGATCAAGAGCTCCTCTTTCTCCAGTATCAAGTTGAGGTCTGCACGGAGCCCGCCACATCAGCATTCTAGACAACCACTTTGCCAGATTCAGCTCGTGTCATTGACCTACTGTCCAACCAGCACCGAGTCTGCGGCTCACTAAAGATGAAGAACTCGGCAATGGGTGCTTTGCTGAGCTTGTCAAACGCCTCAGAGCCCTGCCAAGCTTCCGTGTACTCCTCCAACAGCTCGGCAATCACCCTGACAGATTGGTGACTGCGACTGGGAATAATCTGCTGCAGTCGATCGTACGCCGTCTCCGTGATGTCCACACCTTCACATGGACGTCCTGTGGCTTGATCCGAGATGCGCTGTGGCGTAGTATTTGACGAATACAAGGCGCTTCTGGTGACATCTTGATTGGCCCGATTCCGTCTTCTCGTGCGATGAATGACTCCCGATCGAGAATAAGCGCAAGCGCGGCCCTCGGATGTGCAGCGTCGGCATCCTGCGAGATGCCGCGTGCACCCAATCTGTGCTCATGATTTGCATTAGACATGGAGACATAGATTCGGCCCTGGGAGAGATAATCAGATGGACGAGATGAGACGAGAATTCCACAAAGTTCGGACCTTTCGTGAGTGGCAGTTATCACACTAGACGCGGTCGGTTAGCTATTTTGCCTATGCCATCTTTCGTGGCGCGTCGCCAAATTCCTCCACTCACAGAATACTGTGCGTAGGATTCCGACATTGCTCCGAATAAGCTGCGGTCGGTCGGAGGAGCGAGTAGGTAGAGGAGGCTACATGCGCATGCACGGAAGAAGAGAGATGAGACGTGACGAGGACAAGGCCCGTTCCGCAGACGGACAATGCGGAAGTTGCGCGTTTATGTGTGAAGAATGCAATGGGTGTGCGCAGACGGAAGTTAGCAGTATCATGTCGCGGAAGTTAACATCCCCCCCTCCCAAACGCTCCAAACCGTACCAAACGTCCTCCCCCCCTTTCCAAACAGACGACTGCAGCTCTCTGCCACTCGTTGCGATTCGTGTGGGGCCACCATCTGGCGCTAGACCACCCCTGCATGATCCCTGGAGCATAACTGCATGTTGGTCCCGGAGGTGGCGGGGTTCCCGCAGAATATCTTCCGTAACCTCCGTCCCATAGACACCTGACAGGGGGGGCTGCCGATGCGATGACCCCAAAAAGATGGTCAAGACTCAACAACCACCCTTGTGAGACAACAAATAACAATTATCTACGTTTTTTTTTCCGTTCCCGTTCCGATGTCTTCCCTGTGTGCGAGGCCCAGCTCATTCTTTAAAAAGTGGTCTTGGTCCGCGTCTCCACGCTTTCGCCCATGTTTTCTTCCAGCAACTGAATCCCAAAACCAACTTTGGGTATTCCCGCTTTGAGTATTTCTTAGCTTGCCCGCCTCCAAAATACTTTCAGAGACAACATCATCTCTTTCCTCTATCTGTATTGTTCAAGCAGAATAGGTGACGGACTCGTCCACTATTCACCATGGGCAAACCCGAACACGGCGGCGCAACGGCCAGCGACCTAGAACACCGAGCCACCACCGAAAGCTCACTTGAGAAAAACGATGTCGAGGCCACACCACCAGAGCCTGTCAAGCCTGTCGACCCCAGCCCGAAGCAGTCGACTCTGAAAACTACACTCCTCCTTGCTTCTGTATTCTTGGCCATGTTCCTCGTGGCCGTGGACAGAACAATCATCTCGACGGTACGGCGGCCCTGGAGAAAGCTGAAGTTCTTGAACAAAATTACAAACAGCCATCTATGCCTTTTGACACAAGCTGACTCGATACTTTCAAATAGGCCATACCCAGTATCACAAACGACTTCAACTCACTAAACGATGTTGGTTGGTACGGCAGTATATACCTGCTGACCTGCTGCGCGTTCCAGCTGTTGTTTGGAAAGCTCTACGCCATGTTTTCTTCCAGAGTGGTCCTTCTCGTCAGCATCATCATCTTTTCGGCTGCTTCTGCGCTTTGTGGCGCGGCGCCCAACTCAGAGGCCTTCATCGTCGGCCGAGCAATCTCCGGAGTCGGCTCTGCCGGCATCTTCGCAGGAAATGTACGCTCCCCCTCCATCTTGTGTCAACATTGTGTTGTTGATGTGGTCTGAGCCATGCGGCTCGCTGAGCGCTCACGCTAACCGAAACTTCTCATCTACGCAGATCGTTGCCATTGTTCACACAATCCCACTCGCGAAGCGTCCAAAAATTCAAGGCTTGATGGGCGCAGTCATGGGTCTCGCCACCATCATGGGCCCTCTGATCGGCGGTGCCTTTACTTCAAATGTGACCTGGAGGTGGTGCTTCTACATCAATCTTCCCTTTGGCGGTGTGGCCATGGTGGCCATTTTCTACTTCTTCAAGGTTCCGAACCGAAGCCCGGCAGCAGACCTCTCCCCGAAACAGAAGATTCTGAGCCTGGATATTCCGGGCACGTTTCTGCTCGTGCCTGCCATAGTGTGTCTTCTTCTGGCGCTTCAATGGGGTGGCCAAGTATACCAAGTAAGTTTGGTTCCTCTTCCTTTTACGTAGAACCCGCCAAGCCAATGCTGACAATTACTCCAGTGGGACAACAAATACATCATCGTACTGCTGACGCTCATGGCGGTGTTGTTCGTTGCCTTCATAGCCGTTCAGATATGGCTGCCCAAGACAGCAACTGTGCCACCGCGTCTTCTCAAACATAGAAGCGTGGTTGCTGGATTTCTTACAACCATTGCCATTGGGTCTGCCCAATACATCTTCGGTAAGGTTCACTCAATTTCCAATTCCTGGGCTCCGTGTTCCATCGATGATCGACGTGCCTTTATTAATCAAACGACTTCCAGTTTATTATATCCCCATCTGGTTCCAGACCGTCAGAGGTATCAACGCCGTAGATTCTGGAATCCAGCTCCTGCCTCTCATGATTTCATTTGTTGTCGCCTCCATTGTCGGCGGCCTAGTCAACCAAAGAATTGGATACTACACAGCGCTCGGAATCTTTGGCTCCATTGTCATGGCTGTAGGCGCTGGCCTCATCACCACCTGGCACCTCGACGTATCCCAAGGAAAAGTGATTGGATATCAGATTCTTTTCGGCTTCGGCATGGGTCTTGCATTCCAGACTCCCAATCTTGCCGTCCAGACTGTATTGCCTAGGCCCGAGGTTCCCATGGGCATCGCTCTGATGTTCTTCGGCCAGCTGCTCAGTGCAGCCATCTTTGTGGCCGTGGGCCAAAACATACTCGCCAACCAACTGCTTTCCAGACTCGCCGGCCTCGATGACTTCGAACATCTCAAGAGCCTCATCTTGTCGGGAGGTGTGACGGCTGTGATTGATGTAGTGCCCGCGGAGTCCAAGCACATGGTTCTGGTGGCCTACAGTGAGGCTTTGAAGCACGTCTTTATCGTAGGATTGGCCATGTCTTGCGTCGGCGTCGTCGGCACATCCTGCATGGAGTGGAAGAATATTCTCAAGAAGCCAGCGCCCCCGGCTGGACCTCCGGCCGGTGCTCCGACTGAGAGCGCGCCTGCTGGGACCAAACCAGCTGGGCATGCATAGAGGGAGGTCGAGAGCCGAGGCGATGATAATTGTGTACGAGGAGGAATCATTGCGAGGGTCGTGTTTTGATGATTTGATAATCCGAAAAACTGGCTCATGTGAATACCCAAATAGCGCTCAGTGCATTTTAATTTAGCGAGGGAGATTAGTTGATGGAATGCTTTATTTAAAAAGATATCATGTGTAATAGCTGGCACATACCCAAGTATGTCTGCACAATAATGAGAAAATAATTAGGAAAGAATTGCTCAATCATCATTGCGATGTGACTACACAAAAGCAGGTGTGACTTGCTGCATTGTCTTTGTACTTACGGGCCTTTGGCAAAAGGAATCCCGATCGTCACTTGGGCTCGTGTTGTATAGCCACACGCAATAACTTCACCCAAACGCAGGCTAGGTAGACAGGAACGTAGAAAAGCCACTTTTCAGGCTGAAGATGCGCAATTGGGCATAATCTATGAAGTTCGTAATCAGATGGCGCACGTGGATGAAGGCGACTGACGCGATGCGACGCCCGTGGCTTTGCATTTATTTTTTTGCGCCTTCTGATGAAGAGAATGAAGATAGGTAATTACCTACCTAGGTAGATGCTCGGAAACCACCTTTTTCTTCGTCTTGTTTTCCCTCCATATTTCTTGGGTTAAGTCTGTTTCCTCCGCTTGTTGGTCAGCCCACTAATGGAAAGTGTTTACGGAGATAGGACGGCGCCCCACCATAAAACTTCTCCTTTGCACAACACCAAGAAACCGATCGCAGAGACCAATCCGGAACCCTCTCAGAAGTCCATCCATCATTTTCTCATCTACCTCCATCTCTACACGACGACTTGATCTCAAGAATGCCTCGTATGTTCACGCGCACAAAACGGAAGAGGCCGGAGACATCTCCTCCCAGAGCCAAACACGCTTCCGGCCGAGCCACACGCTCCTCTAGAAACGCACCAGGCTAGGACCCCTCGTCGGACTCGCTCCTGCTGCTCCCGCCCCTTGAGCAGTAGTGCCTCGAGCATCCAGTGAAATGCTTCGACGAATAGGTGGAATATGAATGGTGCTGTGTGCAAACCAAAAGGGAGTGCTCAGATTCACTTGTCACAACCGTTCTCAAACCGAGAATTGCCTGCCTTTTGGATTGCGCACCGCACCTTTCATATTTATCCTACCCGTCGAAGCATTGCACTACATGGTCGAGGTACTATGTACTACCCAATGTCCTGCTGCAACATTACCTCGATGACTTTATTTTCGTCCTCCCCACGGGAGATTTCCAGCAAGCACCACTCATCCACGACACCAGGCGGGCGAATATCGACTTCCTGGGTTTGTATCGCCACGACTCGAAGAACGCCGAGAGCATGTGCGTGGAAGTGCTCGGAAACGAGGTCGAGGTCGATACCCTCAACAAGCAAGCGCGTCTGTCGAGCAAGAAGGTGGCGAAGGCCAATGGCCTAATCATCAATGCGCTCGCCCTGACTACCTAATGGTGACCCTCCGCGGATCCAGGAGCTCACAGGCTTCCTCAACTCCTGTACAGCGGCAATACCAATTGGACGTGCGTGCCTAACCCGTGACCAGATTCAAGTACTCGGCCGTTGGTCGTCGGACGCTGTCGACCGATACTACAGAACGGATCAACAGCACCTATGCACGCTGCAGCGAGTTATCGACGCGGTTCGAAACCAAAACAGCCAGCAGCAGCTCCGGGGCCCCCCTTCTCGCACGAATGCCCTGCCACAAGTTACAACGACCCGCGGCGCTCTCTCAGAGCCCCGAGTCGGAAGCTCGTCTTCGCGAAGAGCTCCCACAGTGACTCTCTCGCCTACGAAGACCTTCTCCAGTTTCCGGCAGGCCTACATGCGGCTCACGCTTCTCCAAATAAAGCGTCTCCAAAACTATACTACAAGATTCTCTTTCTCCCTCTCTCTGGAGTCAGCTTCGGTATTGGCGTGGTGAATAAATCGATCCCAAACGCATACCCACACTACACCCCTTTTTGCTGCAAGATCTACTTCGCATTTTCTATGAGTCAAGTAAAGGTACATACAAGGTAGTCTTGTCTGCTTGTAATATGTATTCACACGCGCTCAAGCAAGCTTACGTGTCTTACGAGCTTACGATACACGCCGCCATGTGGGCGACCAAGAACGGCTTATTAGCGCGGCTGTGCATCATGAAAACCTCTGCTCTACGCATGATCAGGACCAATCTCCATCCAGAAAATCCGCAACTCTCTTTCCAGCCATCATGTCCTCGTGGATCTGCTCAATCGTCCATGGCTCAAAGGTATGTCCCGGCGGAAGATTTGTATTCTCAAAGTCCGCACCCTCAATCAAATGCGCAAACGCCTGCCCGTACTTCTCGTAGACGTACGCCTCCGGATCGTGCCTATACAGCCACCTCGGAAAGCGGACGCGAACACTCTCAGGGTTGTCTTTGATGGCGTCTTCCATGGATGAGCCGCTGAGGCCTTCCGCGTTGACAAAGGACATTTTCTGCACACAGCTCACGCGCTGGTACCGGAGGAGGTTGTAGATTCGTGCGCCCAGAGGAGCGCCCTTGGAGCCAGCAGACGAGCACGAGAGGTGCAGACACGAGGCAAGCGTCACGGCATCCTCGAGAGCCAAGGTTCCGCCGCTGATGGATGCAGGGATGCTACTGTGCGCGGCGTCACCGACTTGGACAACACGACCGCTCTTGGATGTCCACTCGCGGCGTAGATTGCGCCATAGCAACGGCCAGTGCACGATGCTGCCTCTCTGGGTATTGTTCACGAGGCTCTTGATCACGGGGTTCCAGTCCGGTATGCGATCAAGTACTTTGGTGACTTCTTCTGGGTCGACGTCTGGCTCCCAGGACTCGATGGGCTCGTTGCCGCCCTCGTGCAGGAAGGAATCACGGGGTGTGAGTCCAAAGGCGACGAAGTCGGGCGAGATGAACAAGCCAAGATGCATGCCCGGCCCCATCCAGAACTCATGATGCGAGATTCCCTTGTCTATGACGTCGCCCCATTGCGCGCGAAAGGCCTCATCCTGAAGAGCCCGCTCGGTTGGGAACGCGGTGCGGTACACTGACATGCCACTTGAGCGACTGGGCGTGTGCGCTCCGGCAATTAACAGATCCGATCGAGTCCTGTTCGCATCAGCAGCGACAACAAGGTCTGCGAACATGATGGCGCCTTGGTCTGTGATGACACCTCCGAGCATCGCGGCTTCATCGTCAAAGTATCTCTCGATACGCTGTCCGTACTCGACTCGGATTCCTACCCTGGCTACTTGTCGCAGTAGCATGCGGTAGAAGTCCTTGCGGATCTGGTGCGGTGCTGCGAAGGGGATGCCCTTCCATGCAGCGGTGTACTCCGGGTCGTTGTGCCCGAGAGAGGTTGGCCCGAGGATGAGTTCGCCGTTGTGCTTGCGATAATACATGATGCTGTCCATTTTGCTTTTCTCTAGTTCTGCACACATGTCGGGCCAGTGGCGGAATGCTCGCAGGGCGGATGGGCCGATGACGATGACGTCGCCTGGTACGAAAGGGGCACATTGACCGGTTGTCAGCGGCGGGAGGCTTTTCCGCGATTTCTTCACGATTCATCAACTCTCTCCGTCTGTCGGTTCAATGACGCAGACTCACCAGTGAAGACTGGGCCGTTACTCCTCTCGAGGATTTTGACCACATTATGGCCTTTTCTCCAGCATTCCAGCGCCGTCATCAATCCGGATGGTCCTGCACCCACGACAAGCACATTGAGTTGGGTTTCGGGACAACGTTTGGGGAGTCGATTCGAGTCACCGTTTTTCCACAAATTTGGCTGAAACTCATTTTGGTCTGTCTCGATGAGAAACTTGTCCACCATGGTGGAGAATTACTTTTTTGTTTGCACAGGATGGATCGTCTACTATTCTAGGTGGAAGCACTTGTCCCTGTAGAGGGACCCGCGCTGTTAAGAGTCTACCAGGAGATACGCGGAACATTGAAACGCTATTCCCGTACCAAGCCATTGTTTTGTGACACGGTCGACCGTCGGGTATCACCAAGCAGGGCTGGAGGCACTTTTCGCCACTAGTGTTACGATGTCATATGGGCAACGGTTTACTTTATTGGTGTCGGTGTTCGGATCTGGCCATTTCAGCCGAACACCGATGTTTTTTTACTGGAGAAAATAAAAATACACAGTGCTTTTTCATGAACTCATTCTCCCACAGCCAAATCACTTACTCAGATTGTCTTTGGGTCATCACCAGCCACGAGCGCTTGGACGAAAGTCTTCTTATACGACTTCTTGTTTGGTGCTGCAACTATCGACACACAGGAGCTTCTCTGCTGCTCTGCTGCTACCAACCAGTCGAAACAATGGAATCGACTACCCCAGCGAAACCCGATTTTTCAAACAAAGTCTTCGCCAAGGACGAGCAATTCTGGCTCAACTACCTTGAGGGCAGGCCCACAGCGCCAAAGTCCTTCTTCGAGCGCATCTACCGCTACCACGAAGAGCATCGTGGCCATTTCGACCGGGTTCACGACGTAGGCGCCGGCAATGGCCCGTATGCGAAAGAGCTGCGGCTTAAGTTCTCGCACGTCATTGTTTCGGACATTGCCGCCGAAAACGTGACGCTTGCTCAAGAGCGTCTGGGTGAAGACGGGTTCCAATACCGCGTCAGTCGCTTGGAGGACGCAGACGACATCCCGCCCGGAAGCGTGGACATGGTCTTTGCCACCAACGTGTTGCATTTCTGTGACCAGGACGTGGCTATGAGAGCACTTGCTAGACAGCTACGGCCCGGCGGGACTTTTGCGTGCGCAAGCTTCGGGTCAGCCTACTTTTTGGACGAGAAGGTGCAGGAACTCTACACCCGTATCGGCCGAGCTGGGGCCCGCCTGCTCCTCAAGACGCTGGACGATCCCGAGAGGCTTCTTCGGGCCATGGACCGCACCCAAGGCACCTACAATGTTGCGCCGCTGGACGAAAAGCTCTTCATGCCGGGCGCGCAGCGTGTGGATCTAAATATGCCCGAGGGGGGTATGCTGTCGCCTCTTCCTCCGGAAATGGAGGTAGCGGAGCGGGATGAGTCGCACGTGAGGCCGAGTGATGTCCTCATTCAGGAGAAGGAAGATGGATGGAGATTCTCTATGGACATTGGACAGATCAAGGCGCACATCGAATCGTTTCCCTTTGGGAAAGACGTGGCAACTGAGCTGAGTCCGCTGTGGCGGGAGATGGAGGATGCGGTGCAGGGGAGACGGATTGATGGATATTGGCCGGCCAAGATTATCCTGGCGACGAGAGCCGAGGCGAGTGTGGAGTAGCAGAATTTTGGCCTCGGGGAATTTTATTCTACGTCGGCGTGTTTCAATCTACCGATAATATTATCATGCATGCAAGGCGATGTCGGTCATCGGTGAACGGCCAATTACGTCTCGCCCGATATGTATTAGGCTCCTTCTTTCAAAGATCATGGACATTGGTGATTGATACATGATTTGACATCATTCTCGGCATGTTCCGAAGACCGAGACACACGCTATATGCAGTCCAGAGAATGGACCGAATCTAGGGGAAATCTTGTCCCGTTTCCTCCTCCGCCACGGTTTCTCATGCCCTCTTGAGAAACGCCGTGAAAGATGCCGGAATGAGAAAAGATTGAAAAGAGATCCGATTTGGCATATCTACGGAGAACTTGTCAAAACGTTCTACAAGATCCTAGACAGTATTTTCTCCACATTTCCCTCATCCACGAATAAATCCTCTGCAGAAACTAAAGTCACAAAAATGCCTGCCCCTGCGGAAATTCAGCAAGCGACACTGAGAAAGTTTGTCGATGCGTGGAAGAAGTGGGACGCCGACGAATTTATTGGTCTGTGGTCTGACTCATTCACGTTCAAGGTCCTGCCGCTTAGCGATGGGAAGCCGACGAGGCCACGGGACAAGGTTGCACCGCTGTATAAGAATCTCATCAAGACGCTCACGGACTACAAGGTACGTTTTCTTGCGAGAATGCTCGATGCCCTGTGTATAAAACCGGATAGAGCATGACACACCAGTAAAGATGAGACGACGTAGAGCACTGAGACACAAGAATCACAAGATTGAGACACATTCAAATCGTGCCCATCCACGGATCTTGAGGCACTTGCAGCTGACCTACTTCTCATCGCTCAATAGCTTGACGTCAAACACATTGTTCACGACGCATCAAAGGGCAAGGCCTGCGTCTACGCCGTCTCGAGCGCCAACGCGCCCTGTGGAGACTACAAGAATGAGCAGGCCATATTCATCACTTTCAGCGAAAGCGGCGATAAAATCGAGACCATGGAGGAGATGAATGACAATGCTTTTCGGAAGGAGTGGGATCCCAAGTACCACGCGTATCATGGGTATGGACAGCCTCCCAAGGCGAAGGCGGCGGCAGGTTCTTAGAATGGGCTGCGAAAATGCTGTGTTCGAGATGGACTTTCTGGTACATACAATAGCTGGTGTTTGAGTGCTCACGAGTCACTTCTCAGTTCTTTCTGTGCAGACGCGGTCACACGAACCTAGCAAACGAACAACTTGACGTGTAATATATGCCAAGGGTTCTAGATCTATCATCTCACGGTCCACGGAAAGTTGCATGTCGGGAGCACGCCATCCAATGTTCAAAACACGTTTCCACAATGTCATGTTCTGAAGACCGAGACATACCTACGCTATGTAGGCAGTCTAGACAATGGGCCGAACCTGGAGGTTGGGCAAAATCGTTTCCCGTTTGGCTGTTTCCTCCGCCACGGTCTCACACACCCACCCTCTTGAAAGTTGAGAATGCCGTGGAAAATGCTGGAACAAGACAAGATTGAGAAACAAACCCGACTTAACATGCCTACCTAACCTGCCGAATGCCTGCTTGTCAAATGCTTTAGAAGATCATAGACACTGGACAGATTCTCCACATTTCCCTCC
This sequence comes from Claviceps quebecensis, assembly GCA_004016085.1. Lineage (NCBI taxonomy): Eukaryota > Fungi > Ascomycota > Sordariomycetes > Hypocreales > Clavicipitaceae > Claviceps > Claviceps quebecensis. Next base: position 18,942 of record QEQW01000526.1, read on the forward strand.
TCCACAGATAATCTACTGCAAAAGAAGATTCTCACAGGCTCACACAGATTCTCGGAACGACGGAAAATGCCTGCCCCTGTCGAAATCCAGCAAGCGACGCTGAGCAGGTTCATCGATGCATGGAAGAGGTGGAACGCCGACGACTTTATTGGTCTGTGGTCTGACTCGTTCACGTTCAAGGTCCTGCCGTTCAGCGATGGGAAGCCTACGAGGCCACGGGACAAGATTGCGCCAATGTATAGGAACTTCATTGAGACGCTCACAAACTACAAGGTACGTTGGCTTTGGCTTTGGCTTTGGCTTCGGTGTTTTCTTTAAAAAACCTGGAGAAGAAGAGAGGAGGAAGACGTATCCGAGCATGTTCATTGTTCAGTACCCTTGGAATTAAAGGGAATAAACAACGAAACGAA
>QEQW01000527.1:0-19334 GCA_004016085.1 Claviceps quebecensis
ATCTCAGTTTCGGACGCAATTCAGTACGTAACTAAGGTTCCGGACTTAGTTATTTACCATTACATACGCCAGCCCTAGCAGTGACACACCTACGTTGATATCCGCGCCAAATGGTGGGTCCCGCGGCCCGCTCGGTAACAAACAAACCACCTGGCATCATGTACCTGTTCAGTGTTCATCCGTCCATTTGCCTCTTCTCTCTTCAGCTCCTTCCTGTCCCGCGCGTCTCAATCACACACGCAAAAGACGCCAACTTCCGCCATGGCTCGCTTCATCCTCACCAAAGACCTCGTCCGCCGCGCGTTTTCCCACCTCGCCGAAACCACCGACACCAACTTCCGCAGCAAGTTTCTCACCGACTACCTCGTCCCCAACGTTGTCTGGACATGTACCGGTAACGCGCACTCCCTGGCCGGCACGCGGCACAGCTTAAAAGAACACGACGAGGCCACCTTCCAGCGTCTGGGCAAGAAGCTGCGCGCGCCCATCAAGTTTGTCGTAACGCGGGTGATTGTCGATGCGGAGCCCGAGCCCGATGGCTGGTGGTGCAGCGTGGAGACGCGCGGAGAGGCGACGAGGACGACGGGCGAGGCGTATAATAATGAGTATCTGTGGCTGATGCGCTGGAATGGGGAGGGCAAGGTGGTCGAGATTCGAAGCTATTTCGATACGATGCTGTCGGAGCAGGTCTTGCTTGGACCGTAGGTGAAGTGAGGCCGGAGTCGGGACGCAGCAGGTCTTGATAGCTAGCTCGTAGCAGATCTTGAGGAGTTTGCGTAGAGGAAGAACAGTTACAGAGCATCTGGATTGGAACGGGGAACGGGGGAAAAGAGCATCATTATAGAGCAATGTCATCTTCTTATACTCCGTACGGAGTACAAGTTCACAATTTTACAATTCCAGGAGCTGGCTCATGTTCCCCCGCAATCTATTATCTGCCCACCGCCGAGATATCTTTCCATGGCGTTAGTCTTGTTTTTAGCTCCTGCCACGTTCTATCACATGCCGCATTTCGATCCTCTTGTTCTTCTTTTCCCATCATCATTTCTTCATTTTCATCTCTATCTCGGTGTAGCTATGTAGGTATATACCCATATATTTCGTTCCATTCTACAGACTCATAGAGTATGTATGCATGTACCTAGGAATTAGCTCTAAAAAGCCACTCTTGGAAGCCGCCCCCCACCCACTATTGAGGTTAGTACCTAACGTAGTATGTACCTATGCATGTATCCCGCAACGTCCATCACGAACAACAAGACCTCTCCAACCTCCAGACGCTCCCATCATGACGATATCCCCCCATCATGACAACAAGCCCCGACGACAAAGCCATGACGGCCGCCCTCACCACCATTCAGAGCAAAACCACCGCCCTCGGCACCACAGTCTCCACCTGGAAAGGCCTCCTCCCGGACGCCCTCCCCATCACCACCACCTCCGCCAACCTCCTCACCCAAATCAAACACACCACCACCACAGCAGAAGCAACCTCCACCTCCTTCAGCTTCAGCGATGCCCTCGCCGTCGCCGTCGCCACGGGCCGCCTCTCCGCCGTCGTGCAGACCACGCTCCGGATCATCATCGACAATAAGCCGCGCTTTGATAAGCTGCTTATCCTGTCGCCTGTGGTGCTGCTCAATCTGGAGGGGCTGCGGCGCGCGACGGCCGAGTTGAGTGCGGCGGTGGTGCGTAGGTTGCCTGGGGATCTGGGGCGTGTGGCGGGGGCATTGGTGAGGGGGATTGATGAGGCGTTTGGGGAGGCGATTGATGTGTATAGGATGTTTTAGGGGGGTGACTCGTGCGGAAGCATGCTCCGTCTTGTTTGTGAACGGCTTGGCGTGGAGGCTCTGGAAGCTCAATTTGTTCTGTTTTCATGGACTTATATGGAGGGAATCTATGAATACAAGGCTATCATGTAACGGATGTCGTTACACTATACATATATTTCTGAGGCCGCTATAGGAGTATAATGTGACTACCTGGAACATGACATGCCTAGATGTCTTGATGTACTGCCCATAGACCAATGGGTAGACTTTTCTACTGACCTACATCACGAAGTAGAACAGAACAACCTCCAGCCCACGTCTGCCTCACAAAGCTCGTGCATGTCTCCTTCTAAGTTCTATCTATCTAACCACCGATCCCATCTCCAGCAGATACCCCAATCCTATATACATTCCCACTATATTCCTTTCCTTCCTCAACACCTCTGAGCCCTGCCATGCCCCTCTTCAGCTTGCCTGCCTCCTACTTACAGTAACTTACTGCACCACCCCACCCTCCACATTCATATCCCCCTCCGTCACCTCACACGTCCATCCAAACTCATCCGCCCTCTTCCCCAACTGAATCCCCTGCAAATGCGTCAACAGCCGCAAACAAAGCCGCCCCGCCTCCTCCTGCCCCTCCGGAATATACGTCACCGTATCCGCCTCCTCCGTACAACTCACCCTCGGCCCAGCCGGCAACCCAACCGACCCCTTTGACGCCGCCCCCCTCCGCCGCGTGATACTCCGAATCGGCACCAACGCCGCCGCCGTCCCCGCTGCAAAAACCTCCGTAAACTCCGGCAGCTCACTATACAGAATCGAACGCTTCTCCACAGTCCAGCCCCAACTCCGCGCAATATGCTGGATACTATCACTCGTAACACTCTCAATCACGCACTTCGAATCCGGCACCACAAGCGTGACTTTCTCACCGCCCTCCGTCGTTGTCGTCACCTTGGCGCCAATGAAGCCTGATGTGCTAAACTCATCAATCTCCTCATGTTTCGCGCTATCAAGATGCAGAGTAATCCCGTAGCCATCCTGCTTGGCCTTGCCACTCCATTTCAGCACAGGTGCGTAGTTCCCGCCTACTTTCGCATGGCCGGTCCCATGGGGAGCCGTGCGGTCAAATTCATCCAGAATGAGGGCCTTGACGGGGTGAGACCCGTGGTACACGCCCGTGGGGACGACGAATACGCAAAAAGTGTATTCCTCGGGAGGATCCAGGCCTAGCTGTGCGCTTGAGCCGTACATTTGGGGTCGGATATAGAGTGCTGCGCCGGTTTCGTGGGGGGGTACAAAGCCCGCGTTGAGGGCTACGGCGGCGCGGCAGGCTCGGATGAACATGTCGAGGGGGACGGGGGGCATGGAGACAACTTCGGCGGAGTGTTGCAGGCGGAGGGCGTTGCGGTCGGGGCGGAAGATGGTGATGGCGTTGTCACCGGGGCGGCGGAAGGCTTTGAGGCCTTCGTAGGCTTGTTGGCCGTAGTTTAGGGCTGGGGCCATGCCGTGGATGCGCATGAAGGGGTCCGGGACGAAGCGGAGGGGGGTCCATTGGCCGGTCGTTTTGGAGTAGGTTGATTCGATGTGACCGTTGACTGTGGGATTCCGAGTTAGCGTTATCTTGTTCTTTACTGCCATGGAATGCAGAGTCATGCTTGATACATGGAGAGGATATGGAAGGAAAACTGTCTGGGAGATTGACATACCCTCGCGGACTTTGAAGCCCACGTTGGACCAATCGATGGTCGTCACCGGTGGGGGAGGAAAGGCGCCCATTTTGAGGTGTCGGAGAGATTCGGCGTAGATGCAGGAGGTGCTGTAGTCACGACGCGATGATGATGACGATGATGATGATGATGGTGGCGGGCGGTCCGTAACAGGTACCTACATACAGAAAAGAGATGTCGGTCTGCGTTCTGCCGGTATCGGACAGCGGGGTTCAACTGACAACTGTGACGATGGCGGGGTCGCCGCTCTCGGCTGCTCCATGAACGGGAGTATGTACATTACATAGGTACCTCTCGATGACATACCTATAGAAATAATAGAGAAGACGGAGGACGGAAAAACGTAGAGCAGACACCCGCAGGAGCTGTGCTACACACTAGAAACGAGGTCCGAGACGTAGACCAAAAAGACGACAGTCCTCGCAGGACAAGAGTAGGACTCGACAAGAATGAACAAAGTGCGTCCCAAGACTTCATTGACTATCTAAAATTGATCATGGGAATGATCGAGTACATAAGAGATAAAACTCTGCGTCCCACACTCAACCAGAGTGAGCGATGATTGGCTGACGAGGCAACCGATAACAAACAATCTTGTAAGCGAGGGTGCAAGGCCGATTCATCCGGACACCTGACCAACGAAGTGAGCCCCGTTTTCTCCTATCATGTGCACAAAATTTCATGATGAGAGCGTCTCTGAACTACAGAACTAGGTTGGAGCTAATAATTGAAATAGCAGGCTCATCTCATACATGTGCTAAGAAGTTGCTGATGCTGAAGTAAAATGCCGTGCAAGTCATTGCGAAGAAAATCGATTAGTGCAACGCTTAGGCGCGAACATACATAGAAACGAAGCTTGTGACGGGCCTCCTCCGAAGTCATCACAAATCACCCAGATGTAGAGAGCGAAACGAGGTTGAGCGGCGAAAGGGCTGTCTACAAGCGACAGCAAAACACAACGATCCCCCCCCCGCGACGCAGGTCCCTCGACAACCCCTCCTGAGTCCATTCACCACACATGTTCGAGCTCCCATACAAACAAGCAAGAAAAGAATGCTCCAATGGCTCATGTTCGACGTCGTTCGTATCTCTCATCCTATGCCGAATAACGTTATGCTTACCCGTAACGCCAGGCCATAATTCATTAAAAGAAAAGTACAACAACTAAAAGTGAGTATTGCGCACCGCCAGCGGTTATAAACTGGCAAGTCGCTGGAGGCAGCTGAGAACACCTATCATGAAAAGCGTCAAGTCAGTATGTGCGGGACCATGTTTTCAAGCAGGCTGTAGAAAACTTGTCACTTACCACTCACACCCTGCGTCAGGGTCGATGCTGCTTCCGTACTTCGATTGCCTAGGCTCGCCGTCACCACGTTCTTGACCGTGTCAGTCGTGCCGAGCCTGTTGGCCCATTTAAATACCTTTTCGTCTTCGCGGCCGTCACCAACCACCATGAGGAAATCGACCGGCGGCTTTGGGCTTCCGCCATCTGCGTCTGGTTGATTGTTTAAATGCTCAAAGACCTTTTGCGCAGCTGTGCTCTTGGTCCAATCCATAGGTTCCACAGCAATAGTCCCATCAAGAACAATGGCGTGGACTTTAAGGGTCTCGCACGCATCATTGACGTGGCTGGCACAGTCGGCTGCGAGACGCGCCGCAGCTTCCTCATCCTCAGCCCCGTCATAATGGAACAAGACGCTGCAGCGCCGTTCCTCAACCTCGGCGCCTGGTGTTCGCTCCAGGTAATAGCGAAGAATCTCCTTGACCGATTTCTTCCAATTGTCAATCTGCCTTCCGTCCGACATTTCAACCCACTTTTCCGAGCCGCAATCTTTGATGAAGCAGCCATTTTCTGCTACCAGACCCAGGCCGGGTACTCGGCGGAACACTTGATCCACTTCCTCGGGCTGGCGACCAGACGTAACGTAAACGATGTTGCGTTCGTCCAAGAGCAGGTCGTTCAAGACATCCAATACACGCTGCGGACTAACTGGGATGATTTTATTCACAGGGCCCCATGTCACCAACGTGCCCTCATAGTCTAGCATGAACAGGCGACGGCTCGACTTTTCGTACAGTTGGCTGACCTCGGGTATAGACAGCCGAGGAACGGAGGTCTGGTCTCGCTTGTGCTGCTCGTCATGGGCGCGATCGAGATGAAACATCAGCTCGCCGAACCAATGAGATCCCGTGTGACGCTCGACAGATTCATGAAGCTTTTGCCAGCGATGCAGCTTCTCGTCTGCACCCATCTCCAGCGCTTGCTTAATGGCATCGGCACACTGACGGTAGTCCCAGGGATTGACAGAGAGCTCGCTCTTGCCAAATAGCGAAGATGTGCCAGTGAATTCAGACAATATCAAAGAGCCGTGCTTAGGGCTAGGAAGGATCTTGCCATCCTGGCAAAAGATGTACTCATGTGATGTCAAGTTCATACCCTCCCGTTGGCTTGTGATCATCAGAGCATCGGCAATGGTAAGCAGAGCAAGGTACTGCGCGTAGTCGATATCCTGCTTGAGATAGACAACAGGTTGGTATGCCAAGTTGGCCCACGAAGAATTGACGCGCGTGACAATATCAGACACGGCGGCATCGAGGTCGCTATTTTGGCTGGATGAGAGAGCCACCTGGATTAGGACAGTGTTCTCGCGCCATTCGGGATGCTTGTTCAGGAAGAGTTCGTAGGCCAAGAGCTTTTGACGAACGCCACGAACGTGGTCCAGCTTGTCTCGGGCGACAATGAGCCTCTTGCCCTTGTATCTGTCTTGCAAAATTCGGAGCCAACGGAGAACATCCTGCTGGCCGCGGCTCTTGTTCAGACTGGTGGGGTCGATTCCAATGGCAGTGTTGATCACGTCGACGAAGCGATCCTCCAATTCTATACCCTCTGGTGTGGCTTCGACGCTGAGAATTCTGCTGCACGTTTGCAAGAAATGCCTCGAGTATTCCTGAATTTGAAATCCAACCAGATTGGCACCGAGCATGCCGTCTAGCAGTTCCTTTCGCACCGCGAGACATCGGAACACTTCTGACGAGGGAAAAGCAACATGCAGGAAAAAGCCAATCTTAGCATCGGGCAGCTTCTTGCGTACCATGCCGGGTACCAGAAGAAGATGGTAGTCGTGTACCCATATCACATCGCCGCGTTTCCAGTTCTGGACAATCTTGTCGGCAAAGACCTGGTTGACGTTGACGTAGTATTTCCACGAATGATCCTCGTATGCTTTACTCTTGGGGTTATCTGGGATTTGATAATGAAAGACGGGCCAGAGGATCTGTTTGCAAAAGTGCGTATAATGGCCGTCGAAATCCTTATCTGAACAGAAGACTGTCATCATGCCGTAGTCATTTGCCATGGTGTTTTCGATATCTTCTCTTTGTTGTGTTCCCTCGAGCGCGTCAGTGGGCATGCCCAAGGTCCCCACCCAGGTGTAATCGCCGAGTTTTCCATCGCGGGCTGCAGCTTCAGCTGCATTGCGCAGCCCTCCATTACCCTGATCGGCATCAACCACCCTCCAGGGAGCTGAAGAGAAGACCCGGTCATGGCTATCACTTCGCAAACGCGTATTTTGATGGATCAGTCCGCCGCGACGACTAAGCCCTCGGGCCTTATCCAGGTTCCGTTGGCGCTCAAAGAGTGCCGCCGGAGGAGGCGAGTTGGCTCGGGACAGAGGTTGATTGGCGCGCGCTCCCCAACGTGTTGCTAGATCGTCCGTCGAACCAAGTTCATGGGGGAATTGGATCCGAAACCCATCCTCGTTGGCGAAGGGATTCGGGGACTCGACATCATTGGTAGGCGTGAGTGGTGGGGTAATGACAGGTCGAGGGTCGAACAAGCTGGGTTGCGTCTCGGTAGTCGGAGCAGCTTTTGCTGGGTTGAGAGGAGGTATCGTCGTCTTTGGCCGTCTGGTCAATGTATTCTTCCGTGGCGGAGTGCCCGGCAGATTGAATTGAATAGTTTTGGGTAAGAAGCTATGGGCATCACACGCGTTCAGTTATAATCCTTGGTAGGTAGCCTATAACAAAAGGCATCGGGACAGAGGAGCTTTGTAACGTACAGAGAGCATATAAAGACAGTCATGATGCCTGAAGTTTACGGCGCCAGAAGAGCCGTCTGGTTGGATTCAAAACCGTTGGGGCATAGAAAGCCAGATTGCGATTATAGTTGTGAAAAATGTGAAGTCGAAGTGGTACGCAAGCTGGATCGTTCCGGGCGAGCGGGTAGCTATCGAATTTCAGTGGCGCAAGTGAGTGGCGTATGTCCGTAGCTTAAGTGAATGGATTATGTGGGTGGCTGAAGTCAAGTGATGAGAGCTCTGGAGGGTTGAAAGAATAGCCAAGAGGTATCTATGAAGAGCCTTTGACGATGCCTTGGGTGAGTCCTGGGAGTCTTGGGAGTTCGGAACGGCTGGCTGTGAAGTTTTGTGGTGTTTAGAAGCAGACTGAAGCAAGGCGAGAACTTAGAAGAAGCAACCCGACCAGACCCGATCAGACCCGACCTCGGCTGGGAAAGCTGCTCACTGGTGGGAAGCCGACTCGGGTGGGTGCATCAGCCACAATAGCACCTGCCATCTGTGTATTACGTTACCCGTAGTCAACGTCACACGCGCCGCCTCATGCAAAGCACAGGCAGGAGCTGTGGTCGCAGCAAAAGAAAGAGCATTCGACAGCATACTGAATAAACGGAACACGCAGCGCAGCCATTATGCATTGCTATTACTCCATACATTTGCCGCAATAGCCGCCCAGCGCTGACCGTGGCTTGGCTCTGAAAGGAGGACTCGCGAGTCGCTGCCGCGGGTGAGCGACGCGATCGATCCTGACGTAGTTGTCGTGGCTGGACATTTTGTTCCGCATCTTCTTCCGATCAGCCGCCTCGCTTTGGCCCCCTATCCGTCCAATCAGAGATGCCCTCACCGGTTTCACGATACCGCGTGGCGCCTTCCACCTTCCTTGAAACCTTGGCCAAAGTTGGCACCCACCGTCCACGAGTATAATTAGTGGGTACCTATGTACCCTTTGAGCTCGCAAAACGGGTTTCTGAACCGACTTCCTTGTTATGGACAAGCACGATAATCACGAAGCTTCGTTTATTCAGGCGATCCAGCCTTGACGCGTGGCTGCACTGAATTCCGTTTCTCGGCCTCGTGTACTTTCAGAATTCTCGCGCGACGGTGATACGGGACTGTCCGATGCCCAGGCAAAGTTGCAATCATTGGGCACGTCGAAACGTCCAGAAGCAGCAGGACGCATAATCCCGTCGCCGATGCGATTTTCTATCAACTCAACTTATCAAGTTTCGCGCTACTCTCTACATTGCGCCATATATAGTGGATTAAATACCTATGCACATAAATTTCTGCCTAATCACGTCGCTACTTGGTTTCGCCGTTGACCGGCAGATTCCCAGCACTGTGAGTGTGCGACTCGTTCGAACTTCGACGTCCATGACATCGCGCGAAGAGTGACTTGTGTTGACTGCGCCGCGTCAATACGACGTGTATTGTCCGACGGGTGGCCGCCGGCCCTTGAGAAGTCCTAATACAACTAACCTAGTCGACCGCGTGCAAATTGTCTGCTGTATGACGTCTCATATTTTGGCTGGTCCCAGATGCGTGATTCTCAGCTGGGGTTTAGTCACACCAGATACCGTTGGGCTTACTCCGTATGTTTCAAGCCCACATCATACATGAATTACCTATCGTTAACGTGTCACAGGACTCAGGAGACGACCAATCACCAAGTCATGGAGAAGTTGGACAGGTCCGACAGGAAGCAGTAGGTATTATTACATGCCAGGGATGACAAGCCGCCCATGACGCTTTGCACCGCAACATGGTCAACCTTGCCGTGACTCGCCGATGCCAGACTGCTTTCCGAGATTACAAGTTACCTAGTCATATCGCACGAGTGTGACCACCGGAGACAGCAAGGCAATGTGATAAGGCTGATTCTGGCACCATCGATCACGAGCTTGGAATACCTCAAAATCGACACTATTGTGGTCGTCGAAGGGAAGGGCCAACGCAAGTTACGCGAGCTCTTCTATCTCACTTGAAACTCGGCCATTCGGCCATACGTCCCGTGACGTTTCAGTGCGTGTGTGAAAGTGCATGTGCATATGCACCCTCGAAATTTGGTGCTTAGTTATGTTGGTATGTACATACCAAATCAACGACGTTTTTTGCCAAGACCCTCCGTCGGAAGAGCTTGCCGAATCTAGTACGTATGTACATAGTAGCCAATGGCGGCAATTTTCTTCAGCTCCGGGCTGTGACTCGGATGCAGAAAAGGAAATCTCGCGACAGCCAAGCAACCCGTCCCATATCCAGATCGTCTTGACGTCTTTTTGTTCTCACACGCAAGTCTTGCTTTCAATTTGATTGTTACCTGCGGGACTACATACGAACATGGCATGTTGGAGCAACGCACCACCCTGTACCTACATACCTAGATAGTAGAACAAGCCGTGTAGAGGCCTCAGATCTACAATTAGCCGATCATCGGATGTGTCTGTGATAGCTGGGGCGCTTCATCCATCTATTACAGGTAACTATTTAGTCGAACAGACGTGCCTAATACGTACATGAAAGGCGATAAAAAAAGATACGGATGTTCTCTCCCCATGTCAGTGTCTCGAACAGCTTTCCGTCTGATTCGTCGCTCCTGTTTGCCATTACTTCCGATGAATCATGAAGCTATACCTTTCATAGGGCAAAGCGAATGGCTCACATTTGATATTTGCCATTACATAGGTATATATCCTTTGGCGCTCAACACTCCCCAACACAAGCTTCAGTCACATAGGGCATTTATCTCAGCGAATGCCGTAGCCGGCATCTCATTTCCATCATGGCAAAGCTTACCACATATCGAGAGAATAATTAAGCTTTCAGTGAGAAAGTTGAGAGGAGAAAAGATCCTAGTCTTTGAATACCCGTGGCACAAAAATTTACTAGTCAAGACTCAAGAGCCTCGAATCCTGCTCAGGCAACATGCCTCCACCAAGGGGTAGTCCCGACGCAGCATTCATGGTCCTCTGACTCCAGATGGTGCGCTGCGATGGTTCAGAAGCCAATAAGAAAAAGAGATACCCTGAGCACCTTTTCTTTCGAATTCAAATCGCTAGTCATGCAAAAATAGAAAAGGAACAAGAAATCAGAACAAAACAGGAGGAAAAGGCCCTCATTCGTTCTACGACTCTAGTTCTGCCACAGTCGCACAGCTTTGTCTTTCCCTCCACTCGCAACACGCTTTCCGTCAGGAGCCCAGTCCACAGCGTAAACCTCATCGTTGTGCCCCGGCAGGTCGACCGAAAGCTTGAACGTGGCCATGGACCATACCTTCAGGGTAGTGTCCTTTGATGCTGTCACGAGAAGACGCGAGTCGGCGGAGAAGGCGCACTGATATACAGTGGAGACGTGCCCACGAAGGGTATTGATGAACTTGCCGTCCCTGAGCGTGCACCAATGTCAATACCAGGTTCGAGAACACCCACACGATGAGAAAAGAAAGTGTCAGTGGAAATTAGAAGGGGTGATGCGTACCTTGCGCTCCAGATCTTGGTGTGATTGTCCCAGCCTGCACTGGCAATCAGGGTATTGTCAGGCGAAAATGTGACGTGGTTGATTTGTTTCTGATGGCCAACCATTCTAGCGACCGGTTTGTTTCCTTGAGATGGCTCCCACAGATACATGGTGAAGTCATCGCTGGCCGAGACTAATCGCTCAGATATTCTCCCCTGGATTTTGGCTGCCTTTTCGAACCGCTCCTTTGCCTTTTCTCGCTTGCCCTCATCCGTCGTCGGGATGGGTTGGTGATCGAAGTAGGCTGTTCGCAGTGCGAAATCAGTGGAAAGCGCCAGGTGATTGATCCAATGGGCATGTGATGATAGCGTATGGACCAAGGTGCCCTTCACAGCGTCCCATACGCGCACAGTCTTATCGTGGCTCCCGGTGTAGATGAGCCCTGTCCCACCCCATCGAACACAGCTGACGGAGCTTTTGTGACCTGAGAGAACATGCTCGGTGCGGCCAGTGTTGGCGACCCAGATGCGCACCGTTGCGTCTTTGCTGGCGCTGGCTAACCGAGGCGTGCCGTCTCTCCACAGATGATACGGCTCCCATGTGATGTTTGTGATCCATTTCGCGTGGCCAGTCAACGGAGACCCAATCGCCTTTCCTGTTTCTGGGTTCCAGAGCCGGACTGTCTTATCCATGCTACCTGTGGCAAGACGCTGACCATCCGGGGACCATGCCACACAGAGGACCCAGTGGGTGTGACCACTGAGCGTATATTTCGGTGTGCCAGTCTCGGTGTTCCATATTCTGGCTGTCTTGTCGCCAGACCCGGTGGCAAGACGGGTATTTGTGGCGGGACTAAACTGAGCTGATAGAATGGCCTCTCCATGACCCGGCATTCGGTGTGACATCCGCGTAACCGCCTGCACCTTGAATATTGACTGTGGCTCGGCGGTCAATGTGACGGTCGTCTCGAACGGGTTCTCGATGCCATGGCTTCTGAGCAATGCTAGAAGGTCCGTCGGGTACTGGTCGACAATGATGTCGGAGTCGGGAATGTGAATACGAAATCGATAGGGAAGATATTCTTCTCGCTCCTGGATTCATGAAAATTAGCAATGAGCAGTTCGAAAATCTACGATCAAATTATCTATGGGCTTACCCTTTCTAACAGCGTATTCAACAAAATAGATAGGTTCTTCTCTGATGCATCAGCCAGGGGCACTTCTATCACGTCGCAAACTTGTTGGCCGTCGCCGTCCAGAAACCGAGCTTTGAAGGAGCCGGCTGGCCCAGCCATGGCGGCGACAACATCTTGTTGTACACCGGTTCGTTCGAGAACCTCGCGGCGCTGCCGTTTTGAAGGTGGTGGGATTATAGTCGCCATGTTGCCGATGTGCAAGTAGTTGTTTCGCTGGAATTGTGTTTATACAGGAACCTCCCGTCAGGTTTTGCCCGATCTCTTTCAGATCTCTTTCGCAGCGGGATGGCGGAGCGGCAAATCTCTGATAAAATTTAGGCGGTGAAGAAGATTTGCTCTGAAAGGGGTTAGACTCATGAGGTCTACCCCGCCACGCGTGACTCCGAGTGAGTCGTGGACTCGTGAGTCGTGACTCGTGCCACAACTTCACAACTTACAAGTCACAACTTCACAAGCGCAACTCGCATCCTCGTCGTTGATACATCGTTTTCGGCGACCAGGGATGCTATTATCGATTTGATCGCAAGAAGAACGGAGAAAATTCAAGAAAGAGAGAGTGGTGAAAAATCAAACATGCTTCGTTGGTACCCCTGCGGAAAAGCAAAACACATGCTCTTCCTCAGGAATATGAAGGCTGCAGCGACTTAGTCTGACTACTGACATAGATCACCGACAAGTCATGACGAGTCACCACGATAACCAAGTGGCTCATTACGCGTGGTGGCGGTCTGAGTGATGCTGTGATCAGCAGCTGAGGCCAAAGGCCACTCTCACATTCATCTATTTTCCCACGACCACAACTTCTTTTCGACGATGTACCACCCCCGCTGAAGCATTACAACTAGGAACACTTGCTTCGAGATCGTGCATTTTCAGGCGCTTTGGTCGGACCTGACTCCCCAAGAAGAATGTCACCTCCAGTGAGCCGATCAAGATTCGCCGTCCGTGAGGCGTGCGCTCTCGTTGCTTTGTTTCGAAGAGCGATACACGGAGGAGGTATTTCGCGACACTGGCCCGACATTGGTGCATCAGGGAATTCCAGAGCTGGTGTCGATCCAGCACAAAGCCCTGATGAAGCTGTGACTAGCCCGAGTTTCAACCTACGGACGCGCCACCACGTTTGGTGAGACCGGCTTCAACATCTTGGCAGCTCTACCTCCTTCCTGCTGCTGCTTCTGCCACAGATATGGACAGACTGAGTTTGAAGCTCCCGCAAACTAGAGCCTTTGGCCTGTATTGAACGAAACGTCTGAGAAGTGCTGTTCTCGAATGGCAAAGTCATTTTTACATTGACATGGATAGGCTACTTAACACTTACTATCGAGAAGCTGCTCATCTCAGGCCCGAAGAAGACCCCGATTGTGAGGCGTTGGGGACACTTTCCCGTCAGTGGACTTTGGATCTTACGGAAACTGCCAGATTTTGCCTTTCGAGGACAGAAAAACGCCAGATCCACCGTCTAGGACCGTTGATTTGGACACACCCTCGGTCAAAAGGCTCACTTAAATGCTCAAAGAGGCCAGCGGTGGTGCGAACAAGCCGCCGTCGTGGCTCTCACGGAACACTTACCCGAAAATTCTGATCAGTGACGCCGAGGACTACTGTGCCTCCATCCTTTCGAAAGAGCCAAGACCATTCATGAGGCAGTCTCACCGTAAGGGGTACACTCGAGAATGAGACGGACATCTCAATTCATGGGCTGGAATAGAGTTCCACGACGCTGAGGACAGTCATTATTGAGAACCTCGGAAAGACAAGGATCAAACGTCTCGACATTCTAATCTACTCGTACCGGAAGCTGCATCGTCGTCTCTTCCTCGGAATCAAAAGTCGACACCGAACTCTGCGGCCAAACTCTGAACGCTATCATGAACGTGCCTGACGGTGAGTTTACCATCGCCCAATGCTTCACACCAGTGGGTAACTGCTGCAACTCCCGGCAAAAAGAACACATTCGTCTCCTCGTGTACGAAGCCAGCAGTCACAAAACTTCACCGCGTGAACCCCCACAAGCTTTGATTCACAGATCCTCCATAGCCATACCAATCATGCTACGTCCGCCGACAGATGATAAGATCGCGAGCGGTTCATTGTCACACGTATTATAACAAGGGCAAGTCACACTATCGCTGGCGATCCTTTCTTCGTGGCATCCAGGGATGCTGGTCAACGAACCACTCGCAAGGAGATCAGAGGAAGGCCAAGAGCAACGTCTCGCTGGCAGCTCTACAGAAAAGCGTCGTTCTGGTTTCAATGCTTTTCTCCCCTTTCAGGAGCACAAACGAGGCAGTTTCCTTGGCCATTTTTTGATCTTCAGTGGGTGGTTAGTTGACCAGCATCCCTGGTAGCTGCAAATCAAGCACGAGGATGCAACTTGGCCTTGTTGGTATTCGCGTTGTGTGAATCGCTGCACGACCATACCTCCTGTCGATGAAGGTAGCATGGCTGTCGCCGCTATGTTCTGAAACCCAGGAGGAGGCGTGGCTGCGGAGGAGCTGGGATCGAAGCCTGCCGGAGATACCGCGATGAGATATGTACATAGTTGCTGCGAGGAGAAACGTGTTCTCTGTGGGTCGGACCCTGTAGCAACCACCCAATCTCTGGTTTCAAGCATCTGCCATTACATCTAATGCGAAGACATTTGTCTTGTCGGTATTACGATGATAAATGTACCCAGCGTCCCTTTGTTGAATGGAGCTAGGCGCATTTGGGTCTCTGAATGGTGAAAGACATCAGTTTCCGTCGAAAGTCTACCAAGCGTACCTACAACGTCTCACGATCAGGAGCTTCTTTGTGCCTTGGATCAGCAAGATTTCGCTAGGTTTCTTCGTGCTTCACATCCACGAGGTATTGTCTGTGACCGGTTGATCAGGTGGGCCCCGGATCGTGCGCACAGACCAAAGATCACCAAGAGCTTCACATAAACCCTGGCAGCGGGATCGTCTCTCGATGACATCATTCGAAGTTCGCAGAGAAGTTGACGCGAAGGAAGGAGCAACTGGACTTGGCCATGACTGCTTTTCTACGAGACAACGAAAGGCGGATTCACTTGTCTTCTGTTTTGTAACAAGATATGGCGGCTCCATCTACAAAGGACGCTTTTTCCCATCTCAATCAAAGAATTCTACGATTGATCAATCAACACAGGCACATTCAAAAATGAAGCGTTCGTCGAAGTCTTCTCTCGCGACGGCATCCACCTACTTCCAGCGCCATGGCGAACCTCAGAGTGGTCCTTCCCAGCAACGCAAGGCATCTACCGGCAGAAGCACTGCTCGAACAATTCGTTCAGTTGCTAGTACGGCTCCGCGCACATCCAGATCAAACACACGTGGGCCTGTTTCACGACCTTCGACTTCAGCTTCCAGTCGCAAGTCTCGACCTGGGACTTTGTCTACTATTCTGGGAACAAACTACGATGACCAGACCATAATTTGTGCGCTAGGAGAGGCCCGGGGAGTCTTTCCATTAGTCGGCGTTGCTCTGGTGAACATCAGCCTTGGTGAAGCCACTTTGAGCCAGATATGCGATAATCAGTCTTACGTCAAAACCATTCATAAACTTCAGATGGCCAATCCTTCCAGAATTGTGTTCACGGCTACGACGTGTCCTCCCATGAAAGACAATGTTCTGTTCACCCTTGTAAATGAACTGATACCTGATGCCCGGATTGAGTTACTCGATCGATCAGCGTGGTCAGAAACAGATGGACTGGAGTATATACATAATTTGGCGTTCGAAACTGACATAGATCCGATCAAAGTTGCCGTACTGGGCAAATACTATAGCGTCAGCTCTTTTGCAGCAGTAAGAGTACCCCAATGTACCACGTCACTGTTCTCGCATGGCGCTGACATTCCTTTCATGCCATGAAATACATTGAAGACACATTCACGGTGACATTTGCTCCGCATTCGCTTCGAATCCGATATCGCCCATCTGAAGACACCATGATGATTGACATATCCGTACTACATTCTTTGGAGATTGTGCAAAATGCCAACAAGCCCAAATCCAAGGATTGTTTATTTGGAGTACTGAACCAGACGTTGACGCCCATGGGGAGTCGCATGCTTCGTAGCAATATCCTGCAGCCACCGACCAAGTACGATACCTTTATTGCGCCCCGGTACGATGCCGTAGAAGAACTCACTGCAGAAGAAGAAACTTTTCAAGGCGTACGAGCTGGTTCGTGATTCTTGGGCATGACCCCATTATTAAGTACGCCTAGTGCACCGTGCGATACTGACTATACCTAGCCTTGAAAGATTTCACAGATGTGGAAAAGGTTCTTACAAAGGCACGATGACGACCCGCTCAGACACCGCGTGCAACCCCCGACTGATAAGGTATAGATGATCACACTAAGGAGAAAATTCACAATCGCCGAGGTAGAAGAGGACCTGAATCGCATCTTGATGATCAAGAAGTTCCTCGAGTCTATCACACCGCTACATCAGGCACTCTCCGGATGCCAGAGTCCATTGTTGCTCAAGATCCGCGACATCTGCGAACCAACTGTGTCTGACCCGATTCTACAGAGTATCAAGGCTATAATAGAGGAGGATGTTACGGTCATGTCATCCCCGCTTGATATGCGCAATGCCAGGACCTTCGCCGTCAAGGCTGGCATCAGCGGCATGCTCGATGTTGCTCGCCAGACATATAAAGAGCTTACAGAAGAGATTCATCTTCATGTGCAAGACGTTGAAAGTATGACCTACTCATTCACAGCATAATCCTGCGTTCAACTGACCTGTTTTTCTCCTATTTAGAAGAGTATGGAATGCCAGTAACCCTCAAATTCGATAACGGGCGGAAGTACTGGCTGCTGCTCAAAGGTTTGGCGGGCAGTTCCAGTCAGATACCGCCTGTATTTATCAACATTGTGGAAAAAAAGAGCGGCATCGAATGCCACACAATGCAACTCATGAAACTGAACAGTCGACTTTCCGATACCTCGAATGAGATCGTTGCGCGCAGTGACGCGATTATTCAGGATCTGATCGTGCTGCTCCGAGGGTCGGCGGCTCAGTTATTTCGACTGTGTGAGTCCGTGGGACTTCTTGATATGGTGACATCTTTCGCGCACCTCTCAATCCTGAGAGACTATGTTAGACCGGAGTTTAGGGGTACATTTGCCTTGAAGGCAGCAAGACATCCAATAATGGACAAGGTATGCATTCTCTCTGTCCCTGATTCGCTTTCGGCATGTGCGACAGGAAAGAAACTGTCTAGTTGACCCGGGAGGCAGATACTGTATGAGGAATATGTGCCGAATGACTACTACGCATCGGAGCAGAATTGCTTCCAGATTGTTACGGGTTGTAATATGGCCGGCAAAAGTACATATATCAAGGCCGCAGCGTTATTACAAATCATGGCGCAGGTTGGAAGTTTTGTGCCCGCCGCGTATGCCTCATTTTCGCTCATTCACAACATCTTTGCTCGCGTGTCGCTCTCAGATAGTCTGGAGGCAAATCTCTCCACGTTTTCTGTTGAGATGCGGGAAATGGCCTTCATTCTGCGAAATGTAGACGGGAAAAGCTTGGTGATTATTGACGAGCTTGGGAGAGGCACCAGCACACGAGATGGGCTAGCCATTGCGATTGCCATGTCAGAGGCCTTGATTCAATCCAAAGCGTTTGTGTGGTTTGCCACCCACTTTGTGGATCTTGTACATGTCCTCGGAGACCGTCCTGGCGTTGTGAGTCTTCACCTAGCGTCCGAACGGCGGACGTCGGATGAGGGTGTGCCACAACTGGCGATGCTGTACAAGGCGACGCAAGGTACCGTCGACACAACCGAGCACTACGGTATTGAGCTAGCAAGGTCAATTGGATTCTCGGAAGAGTTCACACGGCGAGCAGAAGAGGTGGCGAGAGACATCAGGCGACGCAGAGAGCAGAACCGGCAGAGCTCCGAGGCTCGGAATGTCTTGGCTCGTCGCAAACTAGTCCTCAACTTGTACGAAACTTTACAACAAGCAGCAGAGCACGGGGACGATACTGTGTTGCCGGGGTACTTGAAAAGCCTTCAAGAAGAATTCATCCTGCGGATGAATGAATTGAGCGTATCATCGTCGACGTGACCGAAAACGGCTTTGCCTACTTTGACCAGGACGCGAGCTTTGTTTGCTTTAGGTACCTACTTTGCTGGGTTGACAAGTGGAAGAACGTCAAAGAGGGAAGCTGATCAGGTTCAATGAAGAGAAAAGCAGAACTAGACGAATGCAAATACATATGTATGTACATCAGAAAGTTGCCTTGAGAGCTATCTAATACAATTGACTCACTTCACACTCCGTAATGCATGATCCACTGCCACGTGCCCTGATGAACTTTTCAGAAAACGCAGGGTGCTCTTCGATGGCTCATAAAGGTTAGAACGTGGAGCCTTCTTTAATTTGCGGCTCGGCAGCGGGAGACCTCTACACAGGGAGCTTATTTAGAGGCTCCGACGCCTACTGTTTGAGGTTGAGAGCTTAGGGGCCTGCGCTTTGGCCTTTGGCCTTTCGCTCCTGTTCCTGCGCTCTGATCGTCTTGGAGGCGCTCTACAGTGCACACAGTACCTATGTACATACCTACTCTAGGAGGTATGAATATAGAACTGTTCTAGAACTCTTCTAGAATGCCACAAGTCCACAAGTGGGCCAACTTCCAAATGTCCCCTTAATTAACAAACACATTATGTATGTATAATTTGCGGGAGTCAGGACTTGGAGCGATGGACCGACCGACATCATTTCAATCACATTTATTAATCTCGTCAGTTCCAAGCTTCAGCGGGCTTCGGCTCCCAATGTGACCCAGCAACGGGATAGATGGTACGAATAGTAGTACTCCAGCAATCAGCGTGTACTCCTAGACGCCTAACTGAGCACTCTAACCGGCACAACGAGAGATGTGCTAGGTACATATGTAGCCACTTGCAAGTTGTATTACTGTTGTAATGTATGTGATAATGGCAACATACTACATAGAGCAAACTGCAAAATTGATCACTGCACTTGCGCTCCTGGGTATATAACAGGTCGCAAAAGTATAGCACCTTGGGTCGGTCGATACACAGGAGCACGTGGAATGTCATTCTGATGGGTATAATATTC
>QEQW01000528.1:0-19301 GCA_004016085.1 Claviceps quebecensis
AACGATGGCTTTTTTGTAAACTGAGCGATATCGTTATAACGAGGTTCTACTGTACATAGGTAGGTAGCCGGCTTGAATTGAGGCTTGAAATGGAGTTTGAATTGCACATTCAATTGGAACGCTAAAAGGCGTCTGCTCCACCGCCCCAAGTACCTAAGTCAACAGATTAGGTACCTAGCGACAAGCCTGAGAAAGCAACGATGAGCTTTTTCAACAAAATGGCGTCGATCGAGGTACCTAGGTGAAATACGACGCGTACCTGGTAGACTGTGGTGTTGAATGGTGTTCAACCCTGAGAAGAGACATATCTATTCAGGAGTCAGTCTACACGCCAATCCGCTATACTTGCAGCGCTGCTGAAACTCTCCGATTAATCAATGCCCAGCTTGCCGACACCTTGACATAATAGTGTCGTTGAAGTTTGTCTCCAACGCTGGGGACTATCACTTTTGAGCCTCCATCGATCTGCACGTCTGTTATGGATGGTGCGAAGCGAGGCGCTCAGGCCAAGGCACTGTATTGAATACTGGCTCAACACTGCGAAACTATCATGGTCATGGTCCACCTGGACAGTACAAAAGTAATAGAATGAGGTCGTTGCAAAGAATAGGCGAGTAGAGATAGAATATTTGTGTCTGTGTCGATCTCGCTACAGTCGTCTATTAAATAGCTTGCCACCCCTATATGCTTAAAGGCTACTCCTAGTTATGATGAATGGCCACTCCCTTCACTTGTGCTAAGGAGAAGCAGAAATGAGCACCACGGCCAGCTCCGTATCTACATCTTGAATATGCCGCACCTTAGTATAAGCAAGGTGGTGATATTTGATACGCCTTGTTAGTCGTACTTCAAAGCCTTGAGGTCTCACATGATATTCCTCACTCCTGAACCATATCAGGTAGTAGAGAGGACAGTGTGGCGAGGCAGAGACGGAAATAGAGACCCTAACCAATACTGAGAGGCAGCACTGTCAAGCGCTCTCGATCCCCCTTACTTTGGTTAAGGTAGAGTCAATCTTATCATAGCTCTGGCCCTTAGGCCCATCCTGAAGGCCTCTAGGACGGCGATCTCCTGGATTGTGGTGACAAAGAGGCTGAAGATCGCGATGGGTTGACAGCAGAATCTAGAATGTTGATTGTGACAGAAGCGTAGCCCTGTTCATGGCAATCTCGCACATAGCCTGCACATGTTAATAGAGCCACAACAACATCATCTCGCACCACATGAGGCATATTCTGCATGCTTACCTCCAAACTTTCAACGACCTCCTTTGTGAAGTCACCTCTGTTGATTCGCAATTGCATGACTTCCAGGATTTCGGGCCGACTCTGATCATCCACAAAGATGACAAATCGTAGACCAGGAAACTTTTCTTCATATTCTCGATTCATTCGAGCAAATTCTTCACTCTCGCCCGCGAGATTGGCCTGCTCAGCCCTTGACAGCGCCGAATCGATCTTTCTAGCACCGAGGCGAGGGTGAGAGCCGATGATGGATAGGAGGGTGGGACTTGGCCTGCTCATGGGACGGGAAGCAGCGAGTTCGAACAGGGCCACTCGACACCGTTCGATCAGGTCTGTGTAGGAAGAATATGAGGCTCTTAGGATGATGGGCAGGAGCGTTGCGTGTATTGCTGGGCTGGGTTCAAACAGAAGATCTAGCGTCTCGGTTTGATAGGCTTCGGAGAGTGAGCGGAGCTCCTCGATCGGTGGCAGTCGCAGGATCATGATGACAGTGATGATGTCTGGGGATTCGAGTGTTGAAGAGGTCGCGGAGGTAGAGCGTTGTCGACGGCCATCAAATACCAATAAGTCCACCCAGCGTCGTACGGTGAACCGCAGGTTGCATGCAGGTCATGTGCAGCAATATTGTTCGTGCGATATCACGTAGTCGCTCCACGAGACTGAAAGAGCGGTTGAGACAAGTGCATTCAAGTGCGCATCCATCAAATTGTGTACTTCTGCTCAAAGTGATTCAGGTCTACACTCAATATTGCTCAGGCTTGTTTTTATCTATTTTTGCAGCAATGGCAACTACTCTGTATGTAGGTAGATAGATGTTAGAATGCATGATAATAACGCATAGAAAAGAATCGCTGACAAGTTGTGAAGTTGTCCCGCACCACGCACGTGACTGAACGGATTTGGCACCAACTGACAAGACTGAAGTGGGGCCTTCTGTTCTCGGCGCCGGAATATTTCCCTTGGAGACTCAGTGAAGCTTGCTTCGCAAACGACCCGACGGAGACGCGATTGACTTAATAGCTAAGAGGAGCTTCACATCACATCAACGCTTCGCCATGCTCTGTGGAAGTAAGTTATACGGAGATTCGAGATGTTTCAATTGGAACATTTGCTAATGGCTGCGCGTTAGTTTCTGGGGAAGCCCCCCAAGAGCCCGTCGTGTCCAAGAAGTCTGGTACGTAAGCCGCGTTTCCCATAATGAAACGCGCGAATGCCATTTTAACGTCGCAGCAGGCATCGTGTACGAGAAGAGAATCATCGAGCAATACATCAAAGAAAATGCCACAGAGCCAAGCACGGGTGAGGCCCTCACAGCCGATGACCTGGTTGTCATCTCGTCCTCGCGCATCGTTCGCCCTCGGCCCCCTACCTTGACATCAATACCCGCACTACTGGCGACGTTCCAGAATGAATGGGATACTCTGGCTCTGGAAACATACAACTTGAAGGAGCAGCTCGCGCGTACTAGAGAAGAATTGGCGACCACGCTGTATCAACACGATGCTGCCGTGCGTGTTATTGCGCGATTAGCAAAGGAACGAGACGAAGCCAGAGACTCATTAAGCAAGGTCACCATCAGGGACGGTGCGGCCGATGGCAACGGGATGGATGTGGACAACGCGGCCGATGGTGATGAGATGGTTGTGGATAGTGTCGAAGCACTACCTGACGTACTTATTGAGCGAGTGGAGAAGGCTCATCAAGCGTATGTTTGCTTCATATCAAGGTCACTTCGCTGCGTGACAGTCGGCTGACTTTTGATTCTTTTCCAGATTATCCAAGAGCCGAAAGAAGCGCGCCGTTCCAGAAGACTGGGCCCGCTCGGACGACATTTCATCCTTTGAGATGTTGGCCTCGGAAAGTGCTCTGGTGGAGGCCACTTCGATCGATATCACGGGTTGCTACGCAGCGTTGGGGGGACTGAGCGGTGAAGCTTCGATTTACAACGTCGAGGATGCTACAATACAGAGGCAACTGTGCATAGGCGAGGCCATCACGAGCACACTGTCGTCCAAAGACGGAAGCAGGTACTTCTTTGCCACCAGCAAGGGCAGCGTCAAGATGTATAGAGCCGGTCATGGATTCGCTTCTCTCTCTGAGCATTCCGGTCCCGTTACAGGTCTCACCATGCATCCCACTTCGGATATCCTGGGCACGGTGGGTGCTGACAAGAGGATCATCCTCTACGATTTGGCGACTATGAAGCGCGCTAGCCGTGCCTACGCAGATTCTTGTAAGATTTCCTCTCTTTTCTCCCACCTCTGCCTTTATCCTACACGCGTTTGCCCGAAAATGAATCGGTTACAAGTTGAATCGCGTTGCTGACAGCTCCAGCCCTGACCACATGCGCCTTCCACCCTGACGGGCATCTGTTTGCAGCTGGGTCCGTGAGCGGGGATGTCAAACTATACATGACCACAAGTCTGGAGCAAGCCGTCGTATTCAAAGTAGGCGCCCCGGTCCAGGCTCTGACGTTTTCCGAAAACGGGTTCTGGCTGGCTGCCGCGGCCAAGGATCAGACGACGGTTACCATTTTTGACCTGCGAAAGGAAGGGAGTGCCGCCACGGCCAAGGTGCTCGAGACAGGCGGCTCTGTTGAGTGTCTGGCGTGGGACTACTCAGGTCAGTTCCTGGCGACTGGTGGTCCCTCTGGCGTGACGGTCCAGCAATATACCAAGTCCAGCAAGCGGTGGAGCGAACCGTTCAGAACATCGGATCCAGTGATAGGGCTCGGATGGGGAGAGTCAGCCAAGAAGCTGGTGACCCTACTGAAACATGGAGAGTTGAAAATTTTCGGCCTTCCAAAGTCGGACGTCGATGGGTAGAGTTGGCCATGAAGCTAGTGGTCGTAGATGAATATGGGTTATTGAGCCTTTCGGCGTCCCAAACTGGAGACTGTCGCTGCTGCAGAAGAGGGGCCGCCAACGAGTGCCTCCTTGTTCCTTGTTTCCATGTTCACGTCGTCATGTTTTTGCCAAGCAAGGGTATTTGGGACCGTCGCCGGGGCGAACGATATGGTTCGTAAAGTCGTTGTATTTGTAGATATTTCAGTCATGTTTCCAGTGATTTTTGGAGTTTGGAAGTTCAGAACCCCATGCCGTGCTTTGCTTGTATGCATCTACGTACCTATCATGTCGCATGTACATATCAGTACTAAAAGCTACATAGGTACATACTCCGTAGGTCGTCGGTACTCCGTACATTAGGCACCTTAGGTACCTAGATACCTGTCATGCTGCATCCAATCACTGGCCGTATCATGTCCCACACTTGCGGCAGCCCTGCAAAATACCGATTTGTGATGGAGTGCCTATGTACATACGTACCTGTTGTTGCCGACGCGTGCAAGTTGGATGACCACATCCAGACGATCACCACATCCATGCGCGAGATATCGTTCTCTCTGCACACGACTCGCGCATCATCTCTCTCTGCGGCCGCATTGCTACGACCTTGATATGCGCAGTGAGCCAGCGATCAGGCCGATGGAATTGTCAGCGCTCTCGCCGGCCACGCAAACAAAACTCACCCTACCCTCCGCTCTTCAAGGCTGTTCAAGCCACTACAGAGCCCGCTCGACCCGCCAAGCACCTTCATTTGTCGCCACCGCCCTTGCCGCTGATCCTCGTGGACAGTGGCCGTCGAGAGACAAAACTACCTAAGCAACGAACTTTGTTCAGCTCGATTCCGCGGCAAATTGACATGAGAATCTGACGCGACTTACTCATCAAACGCACCACCGCCGACTCTCTCTACACATCCCGACACGCTCTCAATATCGTTGTCGCCTCCCTCGTAGTCCGGCGACACAGACAATTCGCCAGCACGACATGGCAATGGACAGTGACGAGTATACAGGGCCCGAATTTCTCAGCGATGATGACCTGATGGAAATTCAGATTGGTCGATCCAGACGTGCGCCGTACGCACCTATATCCCGTGCTCCGTTATATTCTCAACAGATCCTTCGTTCCATACGAGGTCCAAATGGCCCAACCCTGGGCACCACGCAGTTGCCCCAGTCGGATGCGGCAGCGTCAACGGCAAGGTCAAGAATACAAAGGGAAATCGAAGCGCGCCCATCACCCTTAGCACTACCGTCTCAGGTACCGCCGCCTCCCGCTGTCATTGATCTGACAGAGGAACCTGATTCACCCTTGGACCGGGGCCGCTCACAGCCTGAGGCCCAAGCTGGCCAAAATCCAAGACGCACTGGTTCGCAGCGCATCACACCCCCGTCTTTGGCCCGGAGCGACAGTACCTTCGTGGGACCTGGGACAAGCGTCATTGACCTCACGGTGGACTCACCTGACGATGAAAGACGGCCCGCGCATGGGACGGCCGGGAACCGGCATCACCACCACCACCATCATCACCACCATCACCATCCTAGCACGAACAGCTTTCGCCGCGATCACCTCATTGAAGTGGAATTCTTGAACGACCACAACGGCCGCATGCTTTCCAACTTCTCCTCCAACTTTTCGCATCGTGTGCGGCAATTGACCGGCTTCCTGGCCTCGGACTTCATGGCGAGGAGCTTCAACAGCGGTGCGCCTAACGCAATGCCGCCTTTTGCATTCACGCCCCGGGCACCTAGTCCGAAACCAGCCATGGAGCCGGCCCCGCCTACCCGTGAAGGCTTCACTCGTGATACTTCCACCTCGGACGAAAGAGTCGCAGTATGTCCCGCATGTGGCAATGAGCTGGCCTATGATCCGTCAGACGGTCCGGCCGCGCAGTCCACCGCGGCGAGTAAACGGAAACGCGCGGCGGGAGACCACCACTTTTGGGCGGTCAAGAAGTGTGGCCATGTAGGTTTCATTCCCTTGTTCGGTTTTTATTTATTGGCCCTTCGCTTACGCTGTTTCCTGCAGGTTTATTGTGCCGATTGCTTCGAACATCGTAGGCCGACTAAGACCTCTCCTGAGGGGGTTGGCTTCCGCGCAGGGCCTGGGAAGACACTTATGGGGGCGCCTAATGATATTCGCTGTGCTGTTGAGGGCTGTGACACAAAGGTGGCGCTCAAGTCAGAATGGGTGGGCATTTTCTTGTGACGGCCGCCGGGACGAATCAATGATGCATAAAGTCCATCTTGGCCTCCTTTTCTTTTTTCTTTTTTTTTTCTTTCGTCTCATTTCATGATTCCCCCTCTTCTTTGTCTCTGTCTTAAAAAGTTAATTGTACTACATGAGAACAGCACGAGGAGCAATCGGCCCCGTGAACTGGTATTTTGGGTGGGGCAGGCGGATTTTGGCGTTGAGGGGCATCGGGATTCACATACCACGCGTTGATGTGATGCACGTCTTGTGTAAACCTGGACGTTTCCATGACATGGCAAACCCTGGGGCGGGTTGTAGTTGGGCTACGCATGTACATATCGAGCATGGAAGGGCGTTAGCGGCGGGCGGCTCTGGTCTCTGTCGGCAGCGTAGGTATCTGCGTGTCGCGCATGTATATTATTATGCTTTGGATCATAATGAATTCCTCATTTGTAGTGATCATGATTGTATCTATAGTGTGAAGATGATATCCACAAAGAGACTGCTGTGGCTGTTGGTCAGTCTGCGTTAGTAGGTGGTTGCAGGAAGCCCCTATTCTGAAAGGGAGCATGAATGTAAGTCGCATACTGTTTCTGGCAGCACACAACGGGGACGATGGGCCAACCCAAGAAGAAGACACCAAGAATGCGGCCATTGAGAATACGCCAGACCCAGAATAGAGATACTTGTATTTGAAGTAGGAAAGAGAAGCGACGAAAAACCCCAGGAGAAAAACAAATTGAAATAGAACCATCTCATCGTCATATTAGACCACAGCCCCTGAACCCTCATGATACGGTACGCCCTGACGCGCCCTGATGTCCGCAATACACCGCCAATTGAAAGATAAAATTTGAAACAAGGTCATTTCTCATGCAGTATGTCCCCCAACACTATAGTACTCCCAAACTTTTCAAATAATAAACTGCAGCGCCAAGTCATCTACCCATTCACCCCCATACTCTGACTCCTGCGAGGGACCCATTTGGGGGGACGCGTCCTGCAGCTGCACATTCTCCTTTTCTACGCTCCCGGCCGTGGTGGGGGCGTTACCCGGCCCTGGATCGGGCGTGAGCATCTTGTGGGCAGTTGATAATGACGCCTTGGTCGGAGGGTGAAGGATGTTGGTGTGTATGCGGTTCTGCGAGAGCGGTTGTCTTGTTTGTTTCGGTTGTTGCTGCTGTTGCTGTTGCTGCTGCTGTTTTTCTTGTTGCTGGATCTCGTAGAGAGCTGCTGTGCGTCTACTTCGCTGGATAGCAAGCGACACCAGCTCGTTGGTGCCAGATGGTGTGAAGAAGCGGCGACGCGGAGGCGGGGAAGTTGCCTCTGAGGCCTGGTCCGAAAGCCGTGGCGACTTTTGGCCAGCCTCCTTGCAGGGCGTAGATGTATACAGGTCGGAGTCCGAGTCGTCTTGAAGCTCACGGGCTTGCTGGGACGGCGAGGGAAAAAAGTCGTCGAGGTTGCCGAGAATGGTCTGCGTGCTCATCGGTGGTGGTGGTGGTGATGGTGTTTGTTGCGGAACAGCTATTGAATCCAGCTCCTGCGCCGGGTTTGCCGTTTCTCTGGGCGAGGCTTGGGGTATGTGAGGTGTTCGGGGGCGGTGACATGCCGGCAGCGAAGGTGGTGGATTTGATGGCGGCGACACGACGTCTGTTTCTTCTTCCCGAGGTTCCCGTAATGAAGATCCAGACGGCAAAGCAGGGCTGCTCTTGTGAAACATCTCATCTTCATTCAGTTTTCGATGCTTTGCTTCGCACTGCTCCCTCGAAATTGCGTCGAGAAGCTCTTCCAGCCCGCTCTCAATGTCTCCCTCCTCCTCCTCAATCAGGTCCAACTCTGGCGCGCCATTATCTGCATCTGGTAGCGCAACTTGCTCCTCTGCGCGATCTTTTGGCGCAGACACATCCTTCACACCTCCTCCATCAGCATCACTCCCTTCCTCTACGGCCTCCCCTCCGCAAGTGCGCTTTTTCCCCGACCCATTCCCTCGGACGAACCGCGCAATGGTGTCCTGACTGGGCCGCACACTCACCAGCGGCATACCCTTCTTCTTCTTCTTTTCCCGCTCCGCATTCTCCTTCTCCTTCTTCCTCTCCCGCGCGAGCCGAGCCTTGGCCGTGGCCTTTTCCTTTTCAAACTCCTTCCGGATGCGTTCTTGTTCGGCTCGGTCACGCTCCCGCTGCTCGGCGCGGGATATAGGCGGGCCGCGCGTCGCGGCTTTGTAGGCTTTTTGGGCTTGCTTTGAGGTCATGGGGCGTACATGCTGGGCGGGTTGGTGGAGGGGATTGACGCCGCGTGTATTTGCTGGAGGAGGGACGATGGTGAATGTCCTTTGGACGGGCATGATGGTTTTGCTTTGCCGGAGACTACATCGGACGGTTTGGGTAGTCTCCTCCTCCTCCTCCTCCTCCTCGCTCCTTTTGCTACCTGTTTCCCTGTTGCGCTTGTCGTCTTGTTGAGTTGACCGACACGGGGGAAGGTTGGCGATGACAGGGGTGGTGTTTGCACGCGGGCGCGTTCCTGGGGTAACAACCCCTCGTTCGCGGCGCGGTCTCACGTGATGTGCCAGCGATGCAACCTACGAGTGTGACATCATGCATGGGTTACCCAAGGTACCCGAGGTAAATGGAGAACGTGAAGTTGATTCTATTCTATTCCCAATCTTGATTCCTCGGGATTGTGTCTAAGCTACGGAGTATTATTACCTATATCAACAGACCAGTCGAACACCAAAAGAACCTCATGAACTGAGTTGCCTATCACACGACTTCCCCGAATCGCCCTACTTCTCGAGAGGCTCGACCGTAGGATCCCAAGCAACAGTAATATACTCATCCGTAGCAATCTCCGCAACCTCCGCCTCC
The DNA here is from genome assembly GCA_004016085.1 of Claviceps quebecensis. Taxonomy (NCBI): domain Eukaryota; kingdom Fungi; phylum Ascomycota; class Sordariomycetes; order Hypocreales; family Clavicipitaceae; genus Claviceps; species Claviceps quebecensis. Next base: position 9,151 of record QEQW01000528.1, read on the forward strand.
GTGAGCTCAAAGTCAAAAATGGCCGCATTCTCCGCAATGCGCGACGGCGTCACGCTCTTCACCAGCGGCACATAGCCTCTCTGCAAACTCCAGCGCAGCAAAACCTGCGCCTCTGTCTTGCCATACTTTTCCGCTGCAGCCGTGACTTGGGGACTCTGTCCCCATCGCTCACCTCTCGCGATAGGACTGTACGCCTGGATTGCAATGTTTCTCTCGCGGCACCATTTCACAATGTCCGGGCGGGTGAGCCAGGGGTGCAGTTCCCATTGCCCGACGGAGATGACGCCGCCCTTACCGGGCCCGCCACGCTCCTTCTCGAGGGTTTGAATATACTGCTCCAGTTCGTCGAGGTGGTGGACGCCGTAGTTGGACACGCCGATGGAGCGGATCTTGCCGGCCTCGACGAGCTCAACGAGGGCTTTCCAGGCGCCGAGGCGGTTTTGCGTGCCACCGTAGGGGGAGTGGATGAGCACGAGGTCTAGATAGTCGAGCTTGGTGTCCTGCAGAGCTGTGTTGACTAGGTAAATCGTATTGTCGTAGGAGAGAGGCTTTCCGCTCATGGGGACCTTGGTGGTGAAGAAGACCTCGGACCGAGGGACGCCTGAGGCGAGGATGGAGGCCGCAGATGGGCCTTGGTTCCTGTAGGCTGACGCAGAATCGATCTCAAATAAGGAGAGATGTTAGCATGAAATAGAAAGGCCCACGATATTCGAGGGCACGCGCAGTCAGATTGAATATGTACTTACATGTCGATAGCCAAGACGCAAGGCCTCAACGCAAGTATTTGTGACCGTCTCCTTGGGTCTTAGAAAGTCGTGAGCATGCTTGGGCAAAGCTCATAAACGCAGAGAGATTGAAGGTCGTAAAGGAAATTGTATGTATGTGTCAAGAACAGCAACTCACATCTGGTAAACCTGAAATCGTGTTAGTGCCCAGTACACAAGGATTGGGCCGTATAGGTCTACATACCCCAAACCCGAGCACAGGAAGCCCATAGCCTGAGTTGAGCTTGACAGTAGAACCAATGCTCAATTTAGACGCCATTTTGCGAAACATGACAGGATATGCGTATAGCTTGTGAGAACAGAAGATGTAATCAGTCAATAGTAGGTTCTATGACTTGCTGGGAAGTTCCGAGCTGGTATGAACATGTGTTCGTAGCGGTGCAAGTTCAACCACCTATATACCTGGTTAGGTACGTCACGCAGCTAATAAGCGGGGCAAACTCGCTCGGGTACATATGTAATTGATGCGTGTTGAGGTACCTTCCGGAGTCCGTACACGACCGAGATTCCCTGGCTGGATTGAACGCTTTGGGCTTCAGCCACGGCGAAAGGTGGCAAGTGAGGGTGTACGCGCCACTGAGTCAAGTTGATATGGGGTGTTAGTGAGACAAAGTCGCTGTCTGATCTCGAATCGTCCTCTGAACGGTAGGCTGGAATGTGAATAGTCGTAGTATCATTTGGACAGCACGCGAAAATGAGAGATACATTACGAACGGATAGGGGTGTCACGTAAATAATATAAGAGTGTACTAAGGAATGAGCGTATAATACACCTGCACAACACATGAAGAGTACGAGGATACCATTTTCGCTGATAGAGTACTCGACATCTGTAACGAGACCGAGGAGGGAACCCATTGTTCCTCGTAACAAGTATCTTAGGGCATAGCTTCATTTCGTCATTAGTAGTATCCTCATTCGTATCTCATATAACACTGTCTAACATGTCATAATCATCTTCGTGATGTCGGGTATCTGAATCCTGCGCAACAGCTTTCTCCTCCTCTTCCCCCTCATCTAGATCAAACATAGGATAGTTCAACATGGCGGCAATATCGCCCATCATTTTCAAAGTCTGCCCACTTTCGTGATCACTACTCAGTATTCTGGTCTCCCCGCCGTTAATATGAACTTTGTCCACCAATGCGACGTATTTTTTGCGCGTCTCCAAGTCCTGACTTCGGAAGAGGGAGTTGTTGATAAGCAAGACGCCTCCGCCCGGGCCGACAGCACCATCTTCGATGGCTCTTTCGACGGCTGTAGAGCCGTACCAGGCCCGTCCGTCATCGAGCTTCAGTAAATCAAGAAACTTGGTCATGGCTTGCGCCTCCTTTGTGTAGTTCATGTCCTTCATCTTAGACATGACCTCGGGGCTCTTGAGCACCTCGTTCAGACTGTAGATGTGGCCCGAGTGGGCGTGGATGACGGTCGCTTGCTTGGCAACGGCATTGAGCACTTTATCCGACTTGTCCCGACCTAGCTTCGCAATGTAGTCTTTGAAGTCGCCGGCTACGAATCCCGGGCTGGCTAGCAGGAGCGGACGCGAGCCTGAGAAGTCGACGGCTCGAAGTAGCGAAGATAACGTCTTGTCAAAGAATTTTTTGAGGCCGGCATCTTGGTCGGCGGCTGTATCCCGTTTCTTAGGCACCACACTCTCCACCCTGGTCTTCAACACTGTGCGGAATTGCGTGACAAGACAGATGTTGGCCAAGCCTTCTTGCATGACCACCGCAGCCATGGCGCCGTTCTTGTCGTCTGATAGAGCTTGCGCCAGTGTTGCCTTGGACACCGAGTCCCAGCCATCGAGCTTGACAATGGTGAATGATCGATTGACTTCGATATCGAGGGTATGATGCGAGCCCTTGGGCACGTGATCGTTTTCCGAGGCGACGATGCCGGATACTCGCAGGGAGGAGATGACCGCGTCGAAGAAGGTCGACTTGACCTTGATGGTGAGATCGGTGTGGACTCGTTCGGCGACCGCTGCTCCCGTACCAGAGTTCACCGTGACGACTTTCCGCAACGCATGCGCGTGGACCAAGTCACCGGGTATAATGAGATTGTACGCATGCCACTACATATCATGGTGCGAGTTAGCCTGCCGGTTCGAGCAACTTGATTTCGCAAGAGCAGCCCCCTTTCCCTCCGCACTGGCATTGAACAGACCATGTCTTCCGGGTCCTCTGGCAGGAGGGATACTTGCTCCTCTTCCACATCCTTCAGATATTGGCGATTTATGAGCTTCATGACGGGCTATGCGGAGGAAAAGACTGTCGGGGCAGAGATAAATCTTGGATGCATACGCTGCAGCCATCGATGGGAATCGTACCAAGCGATGGGAATCAATGTCATCTCTACAGACAGGTACGGCGGTGAGTCGTGAGTCGTGACGCAGGATGATGTGGTGGGGGTGGCAAGTGTGGCGCAGCCTGTGGCGTAGTCTCAACGTCGCCCGTGATGCATTTCGACTTCGGGGCAGTTCGAGCCTCTGGAATTGTGCGATGGAACATGAGACATTCAAGGGGCTGGGTGTCGCAGGCTGCAGCTCGCTACCGGTACATACGTTAGGTATATCATTCTGATCAGCCTCGTAGAATAGCAATTTTGTGCGCTACCTATGTATGTACATACCTAATATGTAATAATAATTGCAAATGTTCGTGAATCCGTGATGGCATCGATCCACCGCCACACAACGCCCCTGTAAGAATGCTTCTGGAAGCCGAAATGCCCTCATGGACTAGGTAGGTTGTAACTTGTATGTATGTATCTACCTTGTACGGAGTACTCCGTACCATGGTGTTGAATCTGAGTTGAAGGTTGAATCTGATCTCGATCTGTGTGGGGCTCACTCCGCGTGATACTCCGTACAGTTCAGAGCTGACGTTGGAGGCAAGAACTGTATGTACCGCCATTTTGAGTACATACTTGGGACGATGACGTGGCCGCCCCCGATTGCGTAACCTTCTCAGACCATCTAGGTATTTCGCCTCTCGACGGACCTTTTGTCGCCTTTCTTGGCTCAAAAAGGGGTGTTTGCGCGACGCTTCGGAGAAGCGCAAGTTGCTGAATTCTCATGAAGGACGAGGGTCCGTGACCGTAGTCTTGGCTTGTAGCCTATCATAATAAGGGGTACGCATGTGTACATTACTACATATGGAACATAGGTACTCCGTACATATGTACATATGTATATATGTATCACTGTATCAGCATGATCAAACCCCGGCAAGGAAAACGAGGTTGAAACCGCCAGGGGCAGAGAAGGGATGGCGCTTCGTTTTCTCCCAAAATCAAATGGAAGAACAGAAAAGTTAAAACTGAGAAACAGGCAGAGAAGAGCCAAACAGAACAAGACGAAAAGCCAGATCAAAGTCAATGCCACAACATTATACATATCGACCTGGAAGTATGTACATACCAACAATGACAGCCATGCTAATTAGATACAGCCCTTGTCTCGGGTGAGTGCACCGGACGGTCTAGGTAATTTACTGTTTCTCGTCTGGCTGTCGCGCCGCGATGCTTTCGTCATCCCTTGCTTTGTCGACGCCAGCTTTAAAGCTGAAAACTGGTTTTCGGGTCGAGCCGCAAAGGCATTAGGTACCTCCCTATGTACGTATGTACGTCTATATACGGAGAACCAAGGACACAAAAAGTGCATGATATCATCGACATCTGCGATTGATGGCAGCGACTCAGCGAGTGCCGCTTCCGGACCAAAGGTCCATGATGACCACACGCACCTCGGTATTTCGCCTTGTGACGTACGCAGCATCTTGCCACTTACTCTTGTTATTTGCCCGCGTTTGCCTCATTCACGAATCACCTGAAGGGGCATGGCCCACTGCTAATTTACTTGAGCTCGGATCGGACAGTGCTTCTCTGGAGTCTGGAACAAAGTGCTGCGTGTCTCAATTCCACGCGACGCTGGACGGAGCCTCGCTAGCAGGTGTGATCCTTATTATTCACGCAGCTACATACTCCGTACATAGATAGACAAGTGACCCTGGATTTCACTCAACCCATCAATAACTCAAGACGCCGTCTACATACTTCTCATCCCAGCTCTAAAAATAACGTGACCTCGGGCCGTTCGCTGTTCGCCATAACAATAAGCTAGGCACATACATAATCAATTCCTGACTCCGGACATTCGGCTTGTACGGACCTCGGAGAAGCTAGCCTAGGAGTAGGAACTACGGAATCCAGACTATTCGGAAAACCCCCTTGGAGATCCTGCCGTTCACTTCCGACATATCGCGAGCGTTTGCGATCGACATCCCCTTCCCTGTCACCACCCGCGGTGCGACCGTCAAACCAGGAGCCGACAAGATAGCTCACGTTGGCCCAGAGAGAGCACACGAGAAACCAACGATCGATTCGATTTACTGTTTACCGCGCTGCAGAAACTCTCGCAGCATGGAATATGTCGATCCAGCTAGCCTCGCCAGCCTTTTCAGGCCAAGCAGAGGGTCCTTTGCGCAGGCCCGGTGAGGTCTCGTCAAGCCGAATGGAAAACCCCGATCTATCCGATCCTACAGGTACGAATCACGATACAATGCCCATATCTTAGTTTTTCCCGCACATACCGGCCTCGGACCGCACGAAGCCTCCGACTCCGACGCATTGGTCTTATGATGATGATATACTGTCACGCTCTACCTAAGCTCACGATCATAAGGAACAAATGATAATGGCGCATCGCAACCCGCTCCGCCGAATCGCCTCTCGAGCTCCCGCCTGCTACATGTACCTTCAAGCACGTCACAGAATGCGAAGGAAAAGGAGCCTAGGCAATCGTCTAGATCTCCATCATTCAACAGTTCCACCCCTTCCGGTCTGGATCCTCTGAGCACAGTATGTACATACATTTTCTTATGTTGCATGACGAAAAGATAGCCGCCTGTGCTTCAACAGTGGACTGACACGGCGCGACGTGTTATTTGTTGCGATGCAGCAAATTTACCTTCGAACGAACACTGGTGCGGAGCCAACGATTGCTCAAAGGTTTCTGCAATCGGCACGGGCAGATAGTCCTACGCGGGATAGCTTTCATAGGCAGAGCACGGACGGCCATGGAAAGATTGGCAATCTTGGGATAGATGCCAGCCGAGAGTATCGCAGGTGCGCCAGTCCGCCAGTTCTAATCCGCCAAAGTGAATACATATATGATCGGATGATTGGTGAAATGCTTACACAACGTGTCTCTGCGCAGAAAAGGGTCATCTTTTCTGAGCCGCCTCGCCATCCGTGGCGCCCGAAAGAAAGATGATGGCATGCAAGACTCTGACTCCGAGCTGGGCGAGCTTCGGACGGACGGCATTTCCGCTAGGGCCTTGACTTTGGTTGACGAGGACGGCGGAGGTTTCATCCCGCTCCATAGAGAGCCAACTCGCTATATCCGTGTCAAACGTCATAACAAAAAGCTGCGCGAATTCAACCATCTGTTTCTTGCGCAGGAGCTTCTCGGGGCCAAGCGGACACCTGAGGATGAAAGTCATAGCCGAGGACCTGCTACCGTGGTCGGATCCAAAATACTAAAGTCGGGCGACGCCATTTGGGCCGCTGAGTTTAGTCTGGATGGGCGTTACCTTGCTGTTGCCGGCAAAGACCATACTGTCCGCGTCTTCTCGGTAATATCTACCCCTGAAGAGCGAAAAACATATCAAGAGGAAGAGGAAGAGGTTCGAGGCCGTGGAGCTGGAGAGAAGCTTAGTGCGCCTGTCTTCCAAACGAAGCCGACTCGGGAATTTGAGGGCCACACAGGGGAGGTGTTGGCACTGAGTTGGAGCAAGAATAACTTTTTGCTCTCGTCCTCCATGGATAAAACCGTGAGATTGTGGCACATGAGCCGGCCAGAATGTCTCTGTACATTCAAGCACAGCGATCTTGTCACGTCCATCGCATTTCACCCCACAGACGACCGCTTCTTCTTGGCAGGCTCACTAGACGCGCAGCTGCGTCTGTGGAGCATACCTGACAAGGCCGTCGCTTTCTCAGCAACCGCAAACGCGTTCATCACAGCGGTAGCGTTCTCTCCCGATGGAAAGACGGCAATTTGTGGGCTACTGAGTGGGTTGTGTCTATTTTACAACACAGACGGTTTGAAACTGGAGTCGCAAATTCATGTTCGGTCGTCCAGGGGTAAGAACGCCAAGGGCAGCAAGATCACCGGTATCGAGACTGCCATGATTCAATCTGAGGACGGAAAGGAAGATGTAAAGATCCTCATCAGCTCCAACGACAGCCGTGTGAGAATATACAACCTGCGCACAAGGATGCTGGAAGTCAAGTTCCGAGGCCTGGAGAACTCATCCAGCCAGATTCACGCGCGGTTCAGTGACGACAAGACCTATGTGATTTCAGGAAGCGAAGATCGCAGAGCGTACATATGGAACGTCGCAAGCCTTGACAATGACATCAAGGATCGGCAACCGTACGAATGTTTCGACGCCCATCCCGAGGTGGTCACAACCGCTTGCATGGCTCCCATCAAGACTCGACAGCTTCTAAGCGCCTCGGGAGATCCAATCTATGATCTTTGCAATCCACCCCCTGTCATGCTTCTCAGTCTGGAGGAAAAAAACACGAGTCAGGGCAGACTCTCCGACGGTGGAAAATCGGAAAGTGCGAGTAGTCTGAAGAAGCCAGAGGAGAGTCCGGCCTACACTGAACGGTCGAAACATAGCGATGGCCACATCATCATAACCACGGACCGAACAGGTACGATCAAGGTGTTTCGACAAGACTGTGCTTACATGAAACGACAACAAAGCACATGGGACGTGTCTTCCAAGTTTTCTGGAAGATTGACAGGCGTCGGACGTTCCGGCAGCATTGCGACGCGAACCAGCACCGGCAGCCGAGTTCACTCCCGGCGTGGCTCACTGAACCTCAGCATACCATCATCGCAAAAAACACAACCCGCATCCGACAGAATCATGAGCTGGCGCCAGGATGTCGAGGGCCGCTTCGGCACCAACATGGACATAAGCCGAAGTGAGCGATCTCTCTCCCCAATGAAGTCCATCCGTGCCCCCAAGAACCCCTCTACACTGGCCCCGACGTTTGAAGCCCGAAAAAAGCCATACACATCTAGCATCGCCAGTTACACGAACCATCCAGCCAGCCCTCCAAGCAGCATCCACACCGGCCGAAGTTCCCTCCGCACAAATAGAGACAGAGACGGATCAATCCCCCCGGCCCCGAGCTTCAATCTCATCAATGCATCAGAACCAGGCGGCCAACATGACCGTGACGAAGAAGGCAGCTTCTGGAATCTGAGTCGCTGGAAGCCTACTAAACCCGGTAAACCGGGTGCGAGACACTCCGTCCATGCGAGCCCCTTAGGCAGGCCCGGCGCAGTCGACAACAGTTCAAGCCAGGCGAATAATCTTCTGAAACCAGATGATAGGGACAGACGAATTTCTGCCCGACGGAGCCTCGCTGCGCCTGATTTACAGCGATTGAAGGTCAGCAAGAGCGACATTGACCGACGGCGCTCCGTTGGTCCGATTCATTCCTCGATAGCTAGAGTCAGTGACTCCGAATCCAGGGAAGAGAGCGCGGATGAAAGTACGAATACCCCGCCTAGTACTTCTGGTGTTGTCCAGGATCGGCAATCGGAGTCGCGAGGCGCACAGGCGGCGAATACGGACTCGACTAGTGATTGTGGTGATGCGCTGCTCTGTCGTGACTGTGGTGGCGCCCGGGGTGCAAGGGCCAAAAGAATGTCAAAAGGCAGGGATGGGTTGCGGTGTGGGGAGTGTGGACGGATGAATGTATCGTGAAACATGAATGGGCGCTTATGGGAGAGTACAAATGTAAACAGGATGCTTTGGGAACTATTTGTTTCTGTTTCTTTGGCATAGACGCAGTGGGAATACCACGAGTCTTGACGTATTATAGCAAGGGAGTCTTGGAAGCAGCCGGGGCCATACACCATCACTTTTTGAGTTTGAGGCGCTTCTGCTGGTGTACGCGCGCGTGGATGGATGAGTAGCACCACGGCGAAGTGCTTTGTTCTTTTATCTATTTACATTTTTTCTCTCTATTTCTCCGCGAAAGGGCGCATGATATTGCCAAATGAGCAACAGACAACGTAGTAGTCGATGTGCCAATAGGTTAATCACAAGTCTTTCCCCAGAATGTTACTATTTCAGTAACCTCGTACGCTGCGCATGTGAGATAGTGAATATCCTCATTTGACTCACGTCCTCGGCGCAAGTCTCGCTTCACTAAAGGGAGAAGCTCGAAATATTGCACTTCGAAGCCAGACTCGATCCCCCTTCTAGACAGAACAGAGCTGACCATCTAGCCGAGACAGGTTGAGCGCGCCCCCTTCACCTTATCCTCCGGCCTCCTCTGGCCATCTTGGAAGGTATTGTCAGTGGCTCAATTGCCTGCCCGACCGGACATACTACCCCATAACACCCACGCTTCGGTCGCATCTAAAAGTCCTCGTTCGTTTTGAGCTATTCAGAGGCACACCCATCTTAGTAAGTATATTCAATCGCCAGGACGGGTAGTACAGCATTCTCCTCAACCGACACCGCCACATCTCCGCGCCATGAGTCACGGCTCACAGCACCTTCTTCACGCAAGCCCACCGGCACTCACAGTACTCGCCGCCCCATTCGCCTTCGTCTTCTCCGCCAACTTCTCCACAGAATTCTTCAGCGCTTGCGGATTCGCGCCCGTGACGGAAATATCAGACTTGTCCCCGTTCTCGAAGAAGAGGAACGTCGGGAGGGATCGGACGCCCAGCTCGAATGCTAGGGTGGGAACGTCGTCGGTGTCGAACTTGGCGAACGCGAAGGTGTTCTCGGCGCCGTACTCGTCGGAGTGCTTGACGAACAGGGGGGAGATGGCTTTGCAGGGGCCGCACCAGGATGCGCTGGCTTGGATGGCGACAAAGGGGTTGGATTTGATGAGGGCGTCGAATTCGTCCTTTGAGGTGAGGGTGATGACGGGCATGATGGGCTGTTTTCGGAGGGGGGTTCTCTTGCGGCGTTCTGCTTGTTGGTGTGTAGTATTGAGCGGGTTTCTGGGTCTGAAGAACTGAAATTGTTGAGGAGAGCTTGAATTTATGCTTCAAGGTGTGCGAATGAGGGGTCGTGAGGGTTTTGAGTCTTTGACTCTTGAGGCGTCTTGGAGGGGAAGGCTGATGACGAAGGGGAACACGATTGGCCAGTGATGTACGGAGTACGGAGTACGGAGGATGGTCACAAAAGTTGTTGCTGAACGCCAAGACACTAGAGCTTATCAGTACGCGCTAAGATAAGGGCCCCTGTCCATAGTAAATTCCAGTAAGCTTTTTTGTACTCCGTACATACTCCGTAGTGTCAAGTGGCGAGGATCGCT
>QEQW01000529.1:0-19203 GCA_004016085.1 Claviceps quebecensis
CCCCCCCCCCCCCCCCCCCCCCCCCCCCCCCCCCCCCCACACAAAGGGTCGAACACTGACAGGTTCCACGCATCAATACACCGGAAATTCAAGGTGGAAAACCTACGCAGCTTGATCCGGGAGATCATCCGAATCATTCTCCCGTTTGATGTCATCTTCGTCGACTTCAAAAAAGTCCTTTGTGTCCTTCCTCGCCAAGAACCATCGCGAGGGGGTCATATCGTCGTATCTGACGTATTTGATGAGCTCGACGGCAAAAGGCCAAGGCCCTTGCATGGCTTCCCATAGTTTCTTCTCGTCGAAGCTTTCCAAAGGGCATTCTGCCCAATCCAGAAAGATGTTGACTTTTTCTTCGTAGCCCTGGCCGAAAAGCTCAATGTAAAAAGATTTGACAGCGTCGCAGCAAAGCAATGGGTCAGACATGACGGCGTAGAGGATAAGATAAGAAGGCACCCCAGCGTAGTCAAGTGCACAATTTCCGGGTGATGTAGTGTTCTTTTTTTTTTTTTTGGTGGTCGTGTACTGCAGGAAATTGAGACGGGTAATTTTAGCTTTCACAATGGTATGAGAAGCGCAAAAAGGAGTTGAGAGCACGCAAACTCAGTGTACACAAGGGCAGAGAAAGGCGAGCAAATGGAATGTTTCCTGTTTCCAGTCGCCTTAATATACTTTATAGGACTTATAGAAGTCATGCGCAGGACTGATGCAGCGTGCTCTGACATTACAGAATAGCCGCTCGGCGCTCACTCATCCTTGTCGCAGCGCTGCAGTATGGAGAGCTGTTCAATTACTTTGGGTCAAATCACAGCGTAGGTAGGTACTTAGCATTCGTGCAGAGTCTGTTCGTTGCCTTGGCGTTTCCTGGTCGATTCGCGAGTTGCGAGCAGAAATGGACCCAATACCAATAATAGTCTGCTGCCTGTCGCGCTTTGCCTTTGTGTACATTTCCCTTCATGTATCTCTAATTCTATCCAAAGGCGCATCAGTCATAGGTTGGACGCAGTCAACAGTGAAAGGAAAATCGGGGAACAATGAGTCGCGACTCGCGGGGCATTGTCTCAACTGCTGATCCAAACTGTAGATATGCATCGCTGCGAGAATTTGGTGTGCTTCGTCAATCCTGCAGCCTCGCGAGCCCATGAATGGAACCCGGTGCCGTTGAAGTAATGGCATTTCTTCGAGTGTTTGGTGTGGCGTAACTGGTACATCAGTTATAGTTCCCGGAGGCTGGTCGCGATGCACGCGGATTGTTTGAAAGCTGAAGAGCGATTCCCGAAGATGGAAGGAAGACCAATTTTAGCGCAGCTATCATCTCCGACCCGTCTTGTTTTCGTTTTGGTTCAAACAACTATCGCTCACCTTGATCGTCACGCTTCGGCAATCGTCGTCTCTGCTACCGATTGGACTAGCCTAGAGAGGTTGGGCAACCATGTACCACTCTTCCACGACTGGGCGTACCGGTATTCATGTTGGCGAATCGCCACGTACAGTATCATACGTACCTACCTAAACGCCGCTGCGGAGCTGATCTTGACCAGATTTCCGCATCAGACGGCGGCAGACGTCCAACGCTAATCGTAGACTCTGTTCGCTGCAAGGTCCTGCAGGCTGCGAGTAGAACTGAGAAGACCACGAGAAGACGCAGAGTGCAAAGAGAAGTCTCAAACACCGATTGGGATATGAACAATCGACCGCCGTGAGCAGCAAGCGACGTCTGCGTACATATGTCGCAAGCCACGACAGATGTACTCCGTACAGTAGGGTCTCGAAAAGGGTCTGTGTTGACACGCATCGACAGCATGGAGTAGCTTGTATTGATTGGTGCAGCTGCGTGTTCTGCTCGTTGTCTCGGAAAAAGAATGAGGCCTTTTTTCGAGCAACCCCACCCCTCCAATTGAACGAACCGACTGCGTTTGCCAAGATCGATGACAGTGCGGCATGTTATCTGATGGTAAAGGTCACAGGTGGGAGATCTCATAACGCATGCCACAGAATGGGCTTGTAAGAACTTCCTTTTGTTCAAAACTTCAAGGGGTGTAGTGTTCTTGTTCCGGGGCGGCTCTACTGTGACGTGCCAGGGCCCAATGGTGAAGAGCGCTGGCATGGTCCTAAAGGTAAAATTATCTACACAGGCGACAGAATAGAAGAAAGGAAAAAAAAAACGTGATTATAAAGGTAAGAATAAGAAAATAACAGAAAAGAAAAAAGAAAAAAAAGAGGAAGAAGAACAACATCCACCTATTGTACAATCAATGATCATGACAGCACAACGTGCCCCGGCCCAATCTTCTTGCCCAAAAGACTCTTCAACGCTGACACGATCGCCTTGGGCACACCAGCAGGGTTCTCCGTGAGAGTCGTAAACACAGAGCGCGTGGTACACTTCCCTGCAACATGCTCGCCATTCAACACACGTCTCAGCCAGGGCAACACGAGCGTCGCCCCTGTAATAGACAGACTGGCATGATCCGACGCAAAGTCCCGTGTATACTCAACCGACGCACCAGCCTTACAGTAGTCCTTGATAAGGGCATCCGTGAGATTCACAGGAGACAGCTCATCATTGATAGACTGCAAGTAAAAGAGCGGCATGGTGGGCACATGCTGACCCTGCGAATTGGCCTTCATGATGGACTTGACGGGATCAGTGGTGAAGATACTCTGGTTCTTAACCTGGGCGAAGTAGTCGGTGAAGGGACTATGGAACAAGGCCGTACCAGAACACTGCGTCTTGGCCTTTTCGAAACCTGCCTTATACTTGGGCAGCAGCTGTTCATCTATGAGCTTCGTAATGACCGGGTATGCCTTGGCCAGGCCTTGGACTCCCACGGGTATCAGCCCAGCAAAGGGGCCCTTGTTCATGGCCTTGATAGCCGTAAGGATGTCAGGCACAGGACCGCCGATGGAGGCACCAACGATTTTGAGCTCGGGCGCGTATGAAGGCTGCAGTTCCGAGGCGAAGGCCGTGGCGATAGCCCCGCCCGAATAGCCATTCAGTGCCACGTTGGCGTTGTTCTTGATGCCCGTGATGTTTGTGGATGCTAGCAAAGCGCGGACGCCATCAAGTACGGCATGGCCGGCCATTGAAGCCGCAAGGAATTGCCCCTCGGGTCCCTCATAGTCAGGCATGACGACGATCCAGCCCTCGTTGAGGAAGCCGTCCATGAGGATGAGCTCGACTTGTCCTTCGATGGTGCCTAGTATGCCGCCTTCTTCTGAGGCCAGCTGCATGGTATACGACGGCGCGCAGTTACGGTTTGCGGAGTCCTCGGCCGTCTGCTGCGAGACGACTTTGCCGTAGTCGGCATTGAATGGCACCATGACCGTCAGAACGGTGGCTGTTGCATTGCCAAAGTTATCCGTCGTCCGGTAGAGAATTTGATGGGTGTCCTTGAGGTTCTGCCGGTCGACACGAAAGGCCGCGATAGGGGCCGGCGGCTTTCGGTGCCGCAAGATGGTGCCGGGGCGAATGTCTTCAAGGTTCTTCGGCACTGTATAAAAGGGGTCGTTTGTGGGAAGGATCGTGGCTTTTTGGCCTGTAGCGGGAACGGCGTGTGCGACAGCCGTCAAGAGGGCCATGGCGGCCAATTTGAGGCTCATCGAGACAGAGGAGAGAGGCATTCTGGGACGTGTGTCCTGTGCGGCTGCCAATGGACGTGGCCGGTATCTGTATTAGAGGGATGGAGGCAGGAGAACAGATTCACAGAAACGAGCTGTGAGGAGAAGAGTCGGATGAGCGTTTATAAATCAGAGCTTGTATAGGGATCGTCTTGGTCCTCGGTAAGGAAAAGTTGAAACGAGCACCCAGCGCAGCCATCCAGATTGAGCTACGAGCTGCCGTTCTTGTCATATTCACACTGCTTCTGATGAATTTTGCCGGGCCGTTCCATGTCCATGATGCCTCTACTAACGTAACCTGATCATCCATGTCGCCAACAATTTCCCGACCATCCTGAAAATGTCTTGCCGATCCGCGCACATCAACACACAGCGATGTGAGCCTAGTGGCGCCAAAAATGGAGAAGATGCATACCTCATTAGGTAGTGTCATCCGTCCGAAGCTACCAGCTCTCGGACATGGACTCTCCATCTCTACGGAGTACAGCTACTCGCTTCCGTGCTTGCAAATTCGCGGACCTCAAGACTTCTTAGACTAGTACGGTCGTCGATCTCTTTGTTGTAGGTACACCTGCCAAGCCAAACCAGTGCTGGGCAAGATCGCTAGGCACACCATATTAGGAGACGGTGAGAGAAGCGGATGAAGCAAGGAGGAGATATCGTCGCCGCTACTGCATGACGTGAATGTCTAGTCTCGTGTGAAGCAAGACTGGCGGACCTCTTGCTGCGTTACAACTTGCGTGTTGTCCAACGCGGCCGAGCGGCGTGGCTGCACCAAAGCGGCGCCATCGACGGAAGTCGGTTGTGGAAAAAGGGGCTGGTCCAGGTCTGGTCTACGGAGACTGGTCGGCTGCGTTGCCTCTTTTGAAGTTTTGGCGCCACGCCGGCTCTTTCCGTTGGCGGGTCGCGGCCCGCGGGGTTCCAGTATGTACGGAGTAACTCTTACTCGACATTCCGGTTCACGCAGATGTCTATGTACAGATCATCATCTGTGTAATTGACTGTTGTGCTGGCTTCTTCCAGTACGACTTGCTCTGATCTGATTCGCAAAAAGCGAACAAAAGATGATTTCATGAGTTTCTCAGACCGAGTTTTCAAGAACGGATCGGTTGGTGGGGAAATGAGGCCCGATGATGCTGGTTGAACAAAGGTGACCCCAGGCTTGTCTGCAATTGAGCATGCTTGCTCCGATCCGGATAAGCGCATCTTGTTTCTCGAGCATTGCGTTCTCGATGCAAGCTACAGCCTACGGGCCATCAAACAGGTGCGAGCACCGGTTCGCCAGCAATGCCGCTGCCAGCTGGCTCGAGTATTCGACGATTTTCTTGATGAGCCATACATTAAGTAGATGCAGGGCCAGCAAGAAAGACTCCTGTTGATTGACCTCTGTATTATTCTCAGCGACTGGAATGACGCTGGGAACTTAAACGGTTCACTAATCAAGATGAACGCTCAAATCAAGATTGGGGTATCTCACCTGCAGCCTCAGGGCGAGAGCGCCCGACCAACCAAGCTGTGTAATAACAAAAGTGATTTGGGACGCATCCAGACACATGTAAATGAAGAGCCACTCGAGATAACCAGAGGGCTTCAAGAAAGATGCTCATCTCATGTTTCTACGGATATAATTGCACGACAACCCAGGCAAGGGGAGTCCTGCATCACCAAGCCGCCCAGCGCCCATTTTCAACAGAAGATCATCCCATTGAAGAACTCCTTCCAATCATGCTCGATAGTGAGCAGGGGTCGAGGAATATTGAGTTCCTCGTTGGGTTGGAACTTAATCGGCAGATCCGGCTTCTGAAACGATGCTGTCTTAGGTGTACATATTGCGACAGACTACAGTACGATCGTATCATCGTGTCGCGGCATCCGGCTTTCGCCAGCTTGTCCGCAGCCTCATTTCCGACAATTCCCTGGCGACCGGGGTACTACATACGTGACGCTGGACGTTGCTGAATAATAATAATGAATTCCGGTGCCTGCGGAGGTGAAGTCTCAAGAGACATACTCCGTAGGTTCGTCCCGTGACGGATTTGATCGCGGCAGTGTTGTCCAGAAGGACGTCCATGTCGAGCCAAGAGGGCTAAAGCCTCAAGGGCGACTTGTAGGCCGGCAATCGCTTCGCATAATGTAGGGCGTGCAGGGTTGATCTCCAGGTAAGTGGCGTGCAGAAGGTATGTAGCATCCACGCGAATAAGTCATTATAGGTGCGGCGGCTACCCGCCACTACCTGCTAAGGTTCTTCTAAGTACAAGCCAGTCCCCCCAAAGAAACAATCCTACATCTCAATGGCCAACAGTAGTCTGTGTGATATGCGGCGTCAGCGCCGTCCACCGATGACTCATGCGGGGGATGCTCGAGCCTCGCTGAACAAAGGTGACCCTGGGGTTGTCTGCTTAACTTTCTTCAGTCCCGATTCCCGACAATCGCCATCTTGTTTTTATAGCAACGAGTTCTTGAAGCAATCTACGGAGGCCGTCAAATAGGTACAACGAGCGGCATCGCAGCAAATAAGATATCATAACGAAATCATCGTTGAACTGAGTGTTTCGCTGGTTAGGTGAAACGTTTACGCTTCGTTTGCTATGCGATACCGTTTATACCTACGTGTGATTCCTTGCAAGTTGTCTCCTTGTCAAATCATCACCAAGTCCATGATGTGGACACTTGACGACATAGGTAGAAGTTATTAATATTAGGTACTTGAACCGTCCGACGTCAGGAGTTTGTCAAAAGAAACGCGCTTCAATTGGTACAATATCAATCTCATTAGACTAATATATCTACTGGGCTGAGCGGTCACGGAAAATTCGCGTCAGCTCCCTGCGTCCTGACTGCAGCCTGCCTTCCTACTTTCTGCTATTCATGGCCAGTGGTGACCCGGTCACGACACGGTCTGATTGCCCCAGACCAATCCATCTGAGGTCGCCATTTCCGCCCACGAGCTTTCCAGAGCGGAAACGCGGATGCTGATCTGCATACTCTTAGGCAAGTCCGTTGAGCGAATGGTCATGACCGTCAAGGGCTCCTTGGGGAAGAAGATGCTCGTGATAGAATCGATGCCGCCATTGAGAAAAATTTCGACAATGGTCCGGTCGAAGACGCCGCTCATGGACCATTTCCCGTCCGTCGCGTAGCTATTGGTGGCGAACTTGTCGGTGAAAAAGACATTGTCAAAGGCTTGCGCACCGCCTCTGTCCAGGTAGAACTCCTTGTAGCCGCCAAAGTAGTGGCCTCCTCGGATGTAATCGCCTGACTCGGGGTTCTCAAAGGCAAAATTCAACAAAGCCGTCTTTGGAACGCCGATCTTTGGTATACCAGTCACGTTTACCTCCCAGTACACGGCATTGGACTCTACCTCGGAAAAGTCCAGCGTTATCGTTCCATTGCCTGCGCTCTCCTCCAACAGAGTCTCTCCCATGACGGGCGACAGGTCATACGGGATAGAGACTAGTTTCCAGTCGACGGCGTCCTTTGTGAGGTAGGTTCGACGTGGCAGAGCCGTTACGCTTCGCCATTCTTCATGGTCAGTTGGCGTGACCATTGTGTACTGCCAATTCGAGGCCCATGTCATGAACACAGGTTCATCGTCATCAGACTGTTGGTAAAAGTACTGCCCTGCGTAGTTGTCTTTTCCAAAGTCCAGCAGTCGAGTGGCATGATCAACCGCTGTAAAGTGTGTGCCGTTGAAATTGCCGAGAAAATATCTAGCCCCCGAGCCAACCGTGGGAGCGCCTGGGTTGATTCCTATCAGAAGCAGCCACATGTCTTCTTCTCTCTCTCCACGACGGTTGTAGTAAGGCAAGTGCACCAGATTGGGGGTTTCCCACTGAGCGCCGAGGAGGGCTGTACCGGTGAAGTTGCTTGCATGGGTCCAGTCAATTAGGTTCGGTGACGTGTAGAAGCCAATAGCTGCAGCAAAGTCGTCCGCATATGCAACCGCCAAGACCCAATGATCCTCGTACCATATGACTTTTGGATCACGGAATTGCGTCGAGTTGCTGGGGATAACAGGGTTGCCCTCATAGCGAGTAAAGTGATAGCCTCCGTCATGAGAGTACGCAATTTCTTGCTGTTCAGGCCCCCCCACGCCATCGTTGAATTCGGCCAGTGTCTGTCCAGGGTTAGCCAGCAACCACAACAAATACGTGTCGAACTGGAAGTCCTGAGTTTTTCCTGCCGTTCCTCTCGGGTCAACTTACATAGATGAACACCACCCCGTTTGTCTGATTGGGAAAAAAGCCCGAAGTGTTGTTAACGTCCACGACAGCGCTGCCCGACAAGACGAACAAATTGTGTGCGGGGGAAAACAAGGCGATTGGCTGGTTCATCCAATGATACAGGTCTGGCGACGTCGCATGGCCCCAATAACTGACGCTTGGCTTCAACTGAGTATGCTTGTACTGATAGTAGTAGTGCCAGATACCATTTTCGTCCCGAAACATGCCGTTCGGATCATTCATGAACCCCTTTGGAGGCGAAAAATGAATCTGGGGCCGGAGGGGGCCAGTATAGTCACCCACCAGAGGAGCATCGTCATCAGATACATAGCCTCCTCCCACACAGGCTTCACCAGCTGGAGCCGGGCTTCCATAGACGGCTGTAGCAAGCCAGAGTGCCCCAAGCAAGAACGTGGCAAGGTGAAGCCTTGTGTCAAGTGACAACAGCAACATGATGGCGAATAGGCACGCCCAAGCAGTGAGACGCGTGAGGCAAGATAGACGAGGAAAGTGGATGCTGGCTAGGAAGTCAATAGCAACGTCGGACACCTGCAAAAGGCACAATATCGTCACAGTCTTAATCCCGGTCCGAAAAGATAAAAAGGAAAAAAAGAATAGACAAGAGGGGGAGTTGTGACAAGGGCCGATGCTTCGAGGCTTGGAACGGGAGTCGAGAGAAATGTTAAATCCTCTATTCATACCGCAATTGGTAATCGACTTTGGCTCTCAAAAGCATCGCTGGAGGGCTGCGTTTCCCCTTCGAGCCTTGAGGCCTGCTCTATCGTATAATATGACCTCGGACTAACACGTCTGAGGGTTGCAATATTCTCCCCTCCGCTTCCGCGAGTCTCGGCGCGGCGGCGTGGGAGTCTGCAACCCTACCCACGTCCGCCTGGTAGATATATCTTCAACAGTCGGCGTCGGACCCGGTAGACGGGGCTGAGGGACTATATGTGCGGGCTCTTGGATATTGGAGTGTCGGACTCCGGAGGCTTGTCCGGAAGTACCTACATTAGGTAGGTTATACCCTGTGGTTCCGGGCGGCGCCCAACTGTCGCTGCTCGCACAGCCTCGCAGGGCCGCCTTGGCTTTCTAGGCAAGGAGAACAAACTGTGCGTTCAGGCGGGCGACGAAGCTCTCTTCCTCCTCTCTTCGATTGTTCACGATAGTAATTTGGCCGGTGGCAGTCACCACGCCACATGGTGATGTCCGGGCTTGGTCAGCGAACGCCGAAGACAGCGTTGCTCCCTGCCGCAGTGAACCAGGAAGCGGTAGTTCGAGCAGTTTTCGCACTGCATCAATCGGTTCCTCTTGCGCACCTTCGTGGCAGAGGCTGACCGGCTGCTGCATGGCCTGCGTCATGACTTCTTCCCATTTCTGTCGCCGCCTCTCGTTTCAGTCGACCTTGGACGCCCCTATGGCAGGCTGGAGGGGGCGGCTGCGCGAGGGGACTCGCCGTTCAGGGCAGCAGTCCAATATCTCATCATCATGTCATCTCGTTTGAAGTCCTGGGTGAGGGTGTACCCGGGACCGGAGGCGAATCCAAAGACGGCTTGGCCAAAGGCTCCAAAGCCATGCTTATGGCGCAACCGCGTCGCCAAGATAGACGTGGTCCGCGGTCGGCTTCGCTGATGAGATCATGAGCCCATCCAGAGCGCGCAGGTAGTGCAAAAGTTCCCTCGTTGAACAATGAATAAGCATCAGCTCATTGTATTATGTAATAAATGACCGGACGCAATCCCACGTCCTTTCCTCAGAAAAGCGGGACGTGTTGTTGCTTGCTTCCTGTTTTGACCGGTGGTGAGCATCGCTTGCTACGCGAGGCTACCTCGCGTACTGTTCACCACTCCTGCCTCCCAGGATGTCAGACAGAACTTTGGATGTATATAGTTACCCCGTTTGTTTTCCTTGCTGAGATAGACATCTTTTAACAAAGTTCAGTTCTTGTGGTTTTGTGTTGAGTCGATCCTGAGATCGTGTGTTGTGTGTCGTCTTTCATCGTCTACTTGACGGTTCGTCTTTTTTTGTCGTTTGTGGAGATCCTGAGCGGATCTCTGCTTTTGTTGTCATCTCCGTTTCCCTCCCATTTTCTTCCTCCTGGTCCTCATGTCAGTGAGTCATGGTCCGCTTTCATCTCAGTGAAAGTCGCACCGTGTACGGTGAATCGTTGAGAAAATCAGATGATATCACGTGCAGCGAGAGTGCTAGTCCATTTAGGGACCAGTACAGGCGAGAGAGCACAACTCTCGAGCGCTCTCTGAAAATCTTCAATCTGTAGTGAAAAAAATACAACCTGTTTTACGAGAGCACTGCTTCCAACCCTTGTGAAGGGCAATTTATTCAATAGGTTATGAGCCCGGTTAGCCAAGCTCACAGGTTTAAACATCGACACCGATCCTTACGCGCCGCGTAGCCTTGTGAAGGCCAGATCGAACGACTGCTTTGCGAAGGCACGCCCGAACTTGCGAAGTTCGCCCATAAGTCGCTGAGAGCGCAAAATTCGAAAATTTTCATCCTTTATCTCGTTCCAACCAACTCGAAAAAAAAAACACACCTCCGGTCGCAGCAGTGACCGAGAACTTCTGCGAAGGGGCTCGAATCCCAACCTCACGCAAACAAACCATGACATTTGGTTAAGCCGCATGAAGGTGGAACTTAGAGGAAAGGGATTGCGTACGTCGTTGACCAGACTACATCAGTATGCCTGGATGGAGAATACGAAAGGAGCTCCCGCCAAGGAACAAAGCCCGAAAGCAAGACATCGATTAAGAAAGACAAAAGCGAGACATCCGATGGGATCAAAGAGATCACAGCTGGAGTGGCCAGACTGGGTGGCTCATGGGATTACCAGCTCAGGAAGGAATTCGAGATAGCCGATGGCAAAGCGTCGAATATCATCCTGGGATCCCTGTCACCTGAAGACCAGGGGTTCTTTCAAGATGTGCAATCAGCCAAGGATCTGTGGGAGTCATTACAAGACAGGTACAGACAGCCTGACAGCGTGATGGCGGACCGATACGCGGAAAAGATTGTATCCTTCCAGTACAAACCGCAACGCACCCTCGCTGGAAACTGGGCAAAGATCCAGGACTACCGCCGACGGCTTATCAACGCCGACAGCGAGATGAAGTCCGGATACAGCGATAACGTACTGTATCGCATGTTTGTTAAAGCTCTCCCGGACGTCTACAAGCCGTTACTCGATTCACTCAAACCTCGGCCGATCTCTGTAGCCGATAAGCTCGGCTATCTTTACGAAAAGGAAGGTGAACTAAACCCCGAAGGCGATGATGGCGACGTGGAAGAGGCTGGGCACATTGCTCGTTATGGTGGTGGAAAATTCCGCGGACGGGGTAACGCACGTGGTACCGGTCGGAACAGCGTCCAAGGTCACCACTCACGACGTCGCCGTGACAGTTCCGCGTCGTCCACGGCCTCCACTTTGCTCTGCTACCTAGGTATGCAAGAACCCTAAGAAGCCACATACCTTCATCGACTGCCCCGACCTAACCACGGCAAAAATGCTATTAAG
Source organism: Claviceps quebecensis (assembly GCA_004016085.1). Lineage (NCBI taxonomy): Eukaryota > Fungi > Ascomycota > Sordariomycetes > Hypocreales > Clavicipitaceae > Claviceps > Claviceps quebecensis. The sequence goes on from QEQW01000529.1 coordinate 11,374, forward strand.
GCGTACAAGAAGAATGAGGCTGCCAAGAAAGCTTCCAGGCGTGGGACTACCAAGTCGTCATCCCAGTCGAAACGGGCATATGCTGCTAACAGCGCGGAGGACTCCGACGCTGCACCAATCGACGATGCAGCTGCCTCCGATGACGAGGAGACCACTGGCCTCACGGCATCCGTCTCGCTTTTGTCTTTCTTAGTCGATGTCTTGCTTTCGGGGCTTTGTTCCTTGGCGGGAGTTCCTTTCGAATTCTTCATTCAGGCATACTGATAAATAGTCTGGTCAACGACGTACGCAATCCCCTTTCCTCTAAGTTTCACCTTCATGCGGCTAAACCAAATGTCATGGTTTGTTTGCGTGAGGTTGGGGATTCGAACTCCTTCGTAGAAGTTCTCGGTCATTGCTGCGACCAAAGGTTTTTTTTTTTTTTTTTTCGAGTTGGTTGGAACGAGACAAAGGATGAAAGTTTTCGATGTTGCCGTTGATTAGATACTGGATTTCCAATCCCGGCTGCTCGAACCATGGAGCAATACATCCCGCCGTGACGTGCATTGGCTTCAAGACCATGTACACATGATAATTGAAGAAGAGCTATCAACTTCAGTCAGACGAAAAATGGTTCAATGATTGTGGGATAATTGTGGGATAAGAATCTCGAACAATTGGCTCTGCACAAATAGAATCAAGGAGGAGACTTGGGAGAGATTGTGAGACGAAAGAAATCCGCAGCATAGCTATTAGGCCCTTTCTCAGTCACCAGGTTCAATGGTGGTATGGACCTAGCCTCGTAACACATCCCCGCCGGCGCCAGAAACGAGCCCTGCTCGCCGCCAAAACGATCAATCAGCGTGCCAGGACACAGAACAGCGGTCTGCTTTATAGCATGCTTGTGACTGTCAAGCTGGAAACCATCTTCGATGGTATAGATAAAACGCACGTCTTTGCGTGTCCACTTCTCGAAGAACTCCCTGGGACACAGCCTGTCCAGGGGGTGCCAGGTTCTCGTTATGGGGACGATTGTTTTCCAGTCGGGATGCTGCAAGGCAATAGGTCCGAGCCTTGGGTCGCCACAGGCGACCTGTTCGGCGAGGGAGCTATATATTGCTGTTCCGGGGCAGTCGCATCGTGATGGTAGGTGGGCAAAAGCCACTGCATGGGCGGTCAACGCCCACAGACTGAGATAGACTCCTAGGGCGGAAATTTTCATTATGGTCACTGTGGAAGCCAACGATATATCTTATAGAACTGAGGGGATCGCTGGCTTAGGTAGTCTACCGGTAGCTACATCTATCGAAACGTCAACACATTCAGAGGAGGCAGAAACATGCTTGGATATGTAGAGTGCTGCGTCTCAGGCCCCGAGGGCTTGTGATGAGAAGAGTCACGATCGCTGGAACGTGCTTCCATCTCCGTAAATGCTCCAGCGGCAAAACGGCAAATTCCTATGTCACGCGATGGTTGATGAGAACTTTCCCTCAAGATAAGGCGACTTTCTTGAAAGGCCTCACGTTGTGGAGATGAGGATAAGATACTGTTGGCGGTTGCCATGCGTGAGCCTGCATTTGTTCAACGTGCATGGCGCATGAAGCATGCTCGAGTCTTGCGTTCGTATATCTCCGCCGCATCAGTCGACGGTTGCAGGAAATAAAAATTGCTCATCCATGGCCGCGAGACTACTATACCATCGGCGCCTTGTTGCAAGACCCAATTGTTATGTACGTGGCATACCTCGTATAGGAGGCTTTTAGCGCAGAAGTGTTGGCAAGTAGGTTCTTCTTTTGTGCAACTCGAAGGGGCCCGAACTGTAGTTCGTGAGTGATGAATTCGATGGCAAAAGATGACAGTCGTACTTCTACAGTCGGTCCAAGTCGTGGGCCGCAGTGTCGAGGGACGACTTCCGGCACAACGAATGCTCAGGGCCCAGGCGGCAGTGGTCACACAGCGTGCGTTTGATGGAAACCGAAAACAGAGAGAAGCAAATCTTGCAGGTGCCGTGCAAGCTGACCACGTGGTCCAGTTGCATCAAAGGTGCTTCGTAAATGTATGTATGAAAATAGAAATGCCTCTGACATCCGGTCGAAATCGTCAGCCGCCTGTAAGTTGTACGTCATGTAGGTAACACTGCGCGAGGCTGCGAGTAAATCCCGCGGCTGGGCATCGCGCATCCAGATTCCAAAGTCGTTGCTACCTCCGTTAATGGGATAAAGACGCTGAAGATGGAGGTTGCATGCAGGCTGTATTTTCGACATTATCGACTGTATGGCTGTCTCACACTGGAGAGTCGAGACATTTGTTCGCGTGCTGAAAAATACCCTCGATATACCTACAGGCTATATATACCCTCGATACCGCCAAACGCTGAAGAGGCTGAAGAGGGGTCAGAGAACCCCAACGTTCAACTTCTGAGACGACATCCCACTTTTCGACGCCACCGCCACTCATTGTTTTACATACCGCCGAATCCTTCGACTCGCTTTTCTTTCTCTATTTTCACTCACTGTTCATCTGGCGCGACGCTGACAATTATCGTTGCCTCTTGCTTGTCGCCTCTTGCTTCAACCCTTCCAGAACCCGTCTATCCGCCCCGGTGCGCCCCTCGATTCTTATCGTGAAACGCATCGACATCCAACGACCATGGCCGACGAATTGCCCCTCGCTGGGCGCAAGCTCGCCACAGTCCTATCTGCCACAGAACTGATTGGCAACACACCCCTCGTTCGACTCAACAAGGTGCCGCAGTCGCTTGGAATCGAATGTGAGGTCTACGCCAAGACCGAGTTCTTCAATGCAGGTGGCAGTGTCAAGGACAGAATCGCGCTGCGCATGGTCGAGCAGGCCGAGAAGAGCGGCAGGATAAAGCCAGGTGATACTCTGATTGAGCCTACCAGCGGCAACACGTACGTCTCCCTTCTCTCCCTTTTCCCTTCCATAACCAATCTCACCCAAGGACGAGACTCCTCTAACGAATCTTTCATATCTGTAGTGGTATCGGCTTGGCTCTCATCGGCGCCATCAAGGGCTACAAGACCATCATCACCATGCCCGAAAAAATGTCCGCCGAAAAGGTATCCGTCCTCCGAGCCCTCGGCGCTACCATCATCCGTACCCCCACGCAAGCTGCCTGGGATGCGCCCGAATCCCACATCGGTGTTGCTCGCCGTCTCGAAAAGGAAATGCCCAATGCGCATATTCTCGACCAGTACGGTAACGTGGACAACCCGCTCGCTCACGAGTTGGGTACCGCCCAGGAGATCTGGGAGCAGACTGGTGGCAAGATCACGGCTTTGGTCGCGGGTGCCGGCACAGGAGGCACCATCACTGGAATCGCGCGCGGGTTGAAGAAGCACAACAAGGATATCAAGGTCATTGCTGCGGACCCCCACGGCAGTATCCTGGCTTTGCCGGAAGCGCTCAACCAGGAGCACGTGAACGAGTCGTACAAGGTAGAAGGCATCGGCTACGACTTCATCCCCAATGTGTTGGAGCGCGAGATCGTCGACAAGTGGTACAAGACAGACGACCAGGATTCCTTTGTCCTGGCTCGACGCCTGATCTCCGAGGAAGGCCTCCTCGTTGGTGGCAGTTCCGGATCCGCCATGTCCGCCATGGTCAAGGCCGTCAAGGAGTTTGGTCTTGGCAAGGGCGATGTCGTTGTCGTTGTGCTGCCAGATAGCATTCGAAGCTATCTTTCTAAATTCGCCGACGACGACTGGCTGGCCGCCAATGGGCTCCTCGCTGTCAACGGCGTCGAGACCTCGGTCTCCTCCAAGACGTCTGATGCTACGGACCCATACGCCGGTGCCACGATTGCGTCTCTCCGTCTCAAGCCTGTTACTTCGGTCATCGACACGGCTTCTTGCTCTGAGGCCATCGAGACCATGCGTGACAAGGGCTTTGATCAGCTCCCCGTGCTGTCTTCCTCCTCTAAGCTCGTCGGCCTGGTCACCCTGGGTAACCTGCTCGCATACATCTCTCGAGGTCGCGCCACGCCCCATAGCCCCGTCAAGGACGTCATGTTCCACTTTGGCCGCCTTGATGAGATTGTCACGGATCCTCGTCAGAGTGCCGCGGCTGGCCAGCCTGCCAAAACGAAGAGGAAGTTTGTCGAAATCACCATTGACACGCCCCTGTCTACGCTCAGCAAGTTTCTTGAGTGGAACAGCGCGGCTGTTGTTACGGAGCGCTGCGCTGATAAGAATGCCTTGTCGAAGCCTCTTGCTGTGGTGACAAAGGTGGATTTGCTGACCTGGATGGTGAACAAGAAATAAGATGCCGTCCGTTCTTCGACTGCTCTCTTATCCACCAACCAGAAGACGTTTGTCGTTCTTGGTATCCAAGACACACACATCTCCCTTTTAATACATCTTCATCTTTCTTTTCCAGTTACGTTTTTATACTCATCTGTGCGGCATGTGGCGTTTACGTGGTTGCATCGACACGTGATTTCACTCTTCGGCGTCAAAAAAATATGTCTCCCGATTTCCTCTTACCGTTCTTCGGGTGTGTTTTTTCTTCATTATTAGACTTCTTTCACATGCGTTGTAGAAAGAGATGGGATACCCAAGCAATCAACATGGGCTATAGCGGGGTTTTTGGGCATTGGTAGACTCAACGTCTACGCCAGGTGGATATATTGTTTTGCAGCATTAAAGAATATATGTTTTGGGCCGTATGTACACGGCTCCATATAGATATAATACAGTTTCTCGTTTCATCCCAACAATGCCGACACATTGTGCTGTCATGTTTTCGTGGCCAGCTGCTGGCGTAGTAACCGCACATTCTCGCCACAATGATCCATCGCTACGACAGGAAACTTTTCCTCTTGTCCCCCCCCATCATACCCGGTTCGACATCCATGACCACCACCCATCCACATCAGCCTCCTCCGCCCTCACACTCCCACCCACAACCTCCACCTCAATATCAAACTCCATCATCTGCCCAAAACTAAACTTCTCAGACCCATACTCTCCCAACCACGAATCCTGATCCTCCGTCCCAATCTCATCATCCCCCACCCCCGAATCCAGCAAACCCTTACTCCGCGTCGCCCGAATACTGCTCAACTCCCTCTCCAGCTGCGTCTTCACCAGATTCGCCGGCAGCGCCGTAAACAAATCCATCTTATTCGCCGCCACCAGCACCGGAACCGCCCCCTTCCCCTTTCCCTTACTCTTATCCTTCTGGCTCATCTGTCTCTGCTGCAGATACAGCAGCACATCATACAGATACGCCGCCGTAGACGCCAGACTCCCATCCCGCTCCCGATCGCGCTCCCCCAACGCCGCAGCATCCACCATGAATACCACCCCACGAAGTTTGTCCACCCTTCCCAACTTCCCCATCGCTACGTTGCGCAACTTCCCATGCCCCGGCGTATCCACCAGCAAAAACTTGGTATATGTTCCCCCCGCTGAGCCTGACGCATCGCCCTGGTTTCGAAAGGAACCCTTCGTGGAGGAGACATCTGTCGTGGCTTCCAGCTCAACAGACTGTGAGACCTGTGATGTATGCGTGTCGGGGGTTTCGTTGCCCCCGCGCTCGAGGAGTGTGAGGAGGGAGGTCTTGCCGGCGTGGGAGGGCCCGAGGAGGAGGATGGCCGGGGGGGTGATGTAGGTTGAGGAGGCGGCGAGGACGGTGTGGAAGAGGAGAGGGCCACCGATGAGGATGAGGAGGCCGATGAGGAAGACGGGTAGGGAGGGCGTGAGGATGGCTTCGGCGATTTGAGCGGCTGTGGGCATTTTGGCGATGGGAGGCTGAGTTTGCTACCAGCTGGTAGGAGATGGGGTTGATGGTGCGCGTGAGAACGTCGTAGAGGTTGCGCAGAGGTCGCGATGAGAAGGCAAGAGTGGGTGAGCTTCTGGGGTTGTTGGTGCGCTGATGTCGCGCTGGCGATGCGCTGATGTCGAGCTTGTCTGCGTTGGGAACAGGTTTCGTGAGGCACCAAAAGCAGGGGCCGACCGAAGACGTTGTCGGCGAATTCGGGGTTGGTGGGGGTTTGGCGGGGCATCTTCAGCGTTCCCAGCCACAGGTACACATGTATCGTGTATGTACTCCATACAGTGGGGGCGTAAAAGGAACTTACATTCTCAACGATGTTTTGTAGCGCGAATGTTAGGTTATTTTGCCAAGGGGTTATGAATGTCTGTGGCTGAACACCACCAGTGACAAGTTACAACGCTTTGTTCGGCCGGGTTTGGCGGGTTTAGCGCTGCTCCGCCTCACTCACTTCCACCGCCGCAACTTGCACCAGACTTTTTGCCCCGTTACGATGCCGGATTCTGGCCGCTCGAGCCAACCAACCAACCATCCGTCGACGCCTTCCCCCTTTGACTCGACGGGAGCGGTCGCGGTTTCCTCTCGCGAGAACGAACCTCGCATCACCGGAGTGCATTAGACTGGCATTGGTTTTGCAACGATTTTGCATCGTCTTGGTTTGCATTGCGTTGCGTTGCTTTGCGTTTCTTTCCGTTTTCTAGTACATGAGCAGCTCTACGCCTCGCACGAAACCCGCCGCGTCCGCGAGTTCCGGTGCCCTCCCCATCAAGCTCGCCTCCAAGTCTGCCGCTGCAGCTCCGAAGCTCAACAACGCCATGGAAATGGGAACATGGACGGCCGCTGATGGTCACGGCCAGCCTGGCAGTAATGCCGCGCCTGCTGCGCCTGCCAATCCCCAACCCGACATCATGCAGCTCGCGCGCGTGGGCGACATTGTTGCCATGGAGAAGCTATTCGAATCGGGCGAATTCGATGCCACCTATAGCGACGACGAGGGTATCACGCCGTTACATGTAAGGACTTCTCCCGCCTCCAGGAAGAATTTTCCACGCCAATCTTGTACAAGTGTGGGACAGAAAAGACGGGATAAGGAGAGGAGCACAAAGATCGAACCAACTTTATGCGCCCATACACAGTCAAGCTGACCTGACCTTGTGGACTTCCAGTGGGCCGCCATCAACAACCAATATGCCATGTGCAAGTTCCTCATCGAGCACGGCGCCGAAATCAACCGCAAGGGCGGCGATTCAGTCGCTACTCCCCTCCAATGGGCCGCCCAACGATGTCATTACTATACCGTCAACTTGCTGCTTCAGCACGGCGCTGATCCTCTCATCAGCGATGCCCAGGGCTATAATACGCTTCACATCTCGACTTTCAATGGCAATGTCTTATTGATCGTCCTGCTGCTCCACCAAGGCATCCCCGTCGATGTGCTCGACACATATGGACACACATCTCTCATGTGGGCGGCTTACAAAGGCTTTCCCGCATGCGTTGATGTCTTTTTGCGCTGGGGTGCGAGCGTACACGCCACGGACGAACAGGGCTTCACCGCCTTGCATTGGGCCTTGGTCAAGGGAAATCCCGGCTGTATCCTGAAGCTCATTGAGTACGGCGCCGACCGATTCGCCCAGACGCAGAGTGGGAAGACGCCGGCTGTGACGGCTAGGGAGTTGAATACGCAGCCAGCATGGCATCGCGCTTTAAGAGAATGCGGCTACGACGAAGACGGAAACACAGTAACGCCGCCGTGGCCGGGATCGAATTACTTCTTGAAAGATAAGAAGGCGTTTACCTCAAAGTTTCTCTTCTTCTGGCCGTGGCTGATGATCTGGGGTGCGCTCATGGCTGTGTCTCATGCACCAGTATTTTTTGGTGTGCCTTTGGCCGGGGTTGTGATTTATTGCTGTCACTGGTGTGCAACGCAGGTGTTGGATTATGCTCCGCCTGACATGCGTCACTTCCACAAGACGGTACGCACTCTCCTTTTTCTTTCTGCTTCTGTTTTCTTGCCAGGTGGTTTTCTGTGGGAGGGGGGGGGGGGGTTTTGAT